>JACEOJ010000121.1:281603-328123 GCA_013761285.1 Campoletis sonorensis
TCTCTCTCTCTCTCTCTCTCTCTCTCTCTCTCTCTCTCTCTCTCTCTTTCCTTCTCTCTCTCATCCTTTCTCTCTCGTACCAGCATTATGGAAAAGAGCTGATTGTAAGGCAGTACGGACTTGTTTTAGCGGTGAGAAAATTCATTCTGATAACGTTACGGTCAATCACGCCAATAATTTAGGCATTATAACACCTTAGGCTTGCTCTAGTCGAGTCATTTCCCATTAACAATGAATACGCTGTACGCACTGTAATCAAAATTATTCTCCGTCCAACTAAATCATGCAAGGAATAATCAAGAATAAACAAATTAAGAGAATAATCCACACGCAATAAGAATAGAGGGAGTGTTTCAAAACAATTACGTACTGAAACAATCGAGGATATTGTTTCATTCGATTACGCTTAATCAACGAAAAAATGTTAATTCAAGAAAGAAACAATAGATATTTTTATTATTTATAATGTTAAGCGATTTGAGGGGACTCAGGCCTTTTAACAAAGTGGGACAAAAAACATGTTGTTAATGCTTCTAGGAAGCATGAATTGCTTCGAATCTGAGTCAAACTTGTTGTAAAATTAAACGCGAATAATCGATACTATGATTATTCAAAAAAAACAATTATTATTGTCGAATCCAGTCAACAGACGAGTACAATTGAGAGAAATTAAGCACTGGAAATTGCGGAGCAGAGTCTGGATATCAAGAGCTATAAAATATTACCCCGATTCCAAGGCTTAACGAGAAATAGCTGGAAGAAAAAAAAGTTTTCCGGATACTGTGACAGCGATTCATAGGATAATTGGTTGCGTTTATACCCAGCAAAAAAAATCCAGAGTTTAATACGTTTTGAATCATAAATATATTAACCGGCTTTATTATACGAGGTTACGAAAAATCGATATTTTATTAGCAAGTCTTTCGTTTCCGATATCCTAAGACCTTCTGTTTATTATTCAATCAGACATTATTTTATAAAATATGCATTAATCTGTTCAAATTTTCTGAAATCTCATTAAAAATTTGTTCCAAATTTACCTTTTTCATTTGTACTATTAATTTTATGCAAAAAAAATGAGACAATCCGCGTGAAAAATTGGTCTATTTGCTATCATTTGAATTTGATCGAAAACAATAATTAAGACGAAAGCAACAAGCTAAATGGTCTTTATCGAATTTCGGAGACAATAACAAAATTGCATAGACATCTTCGATCCGGTAAATCTCATCTGTAACATAAATCAAGCTGAGCGTAATACGATAATGCCCGGAGGGTAAGTAAGAGAAGGGAAGGAGGAGGTGCAGAGATGTGATCTGTGTGGGTGATCGATTCGACTCACGCACCAGCTTTAAACGATGACACGTACGTTATGTTCAGTTGCGGCAAGCACCATAGCGACACAGCGTTGTGTCCCGGGAGAGGGGCCGCCGCCGCCGCCGCCGCCGCCTCATCTCACCGGGAATGACAATTCGGTGTTGGAAATTTACGAGCAAACGGCTTTGGAGAATCCCGAAACTTCTCTCTTGCGACACGTCAAATTCGCGGCTGACAGAAAGTCGTATATCGTCGTATCAAACTAAAGGGAGAGAGAGAAAGAGAGGGCGAGAGAAAGAGAGAGAAAGAGAGGGCGAGAGAAAGAGAGAGAATGAGAGCAAGAGCCAGGGAGACATTGCTCTGTCGTTGTGTTTGCTGTTTGGTTCTTGGCAATGTTATGATCTTTGTTTTCAACTGTGCGCATGTCTATAGATCATGGCCAGACTTCACCCTGTTTGCACCACACGGTTCAATTATATGAACGCTCGAGCGGTAACGAGTTATCGTCCATTTTATCTTCCTCGATATAATCAACGACAATAAGCGGCAGTGAGAGGAGGTGAGATACCGGGATCGATAATAAAGATATATCGTTCTTTAATTTCATTCGTAGTTATCATTTTTATTGAAGAAAAAAAACAGTGTAAAGTAAAAAGCAGGTTCAACAAAACTGGACCTGGTGAAATACTTTAGAAAAGTTTCACGAAAAATCGTAATAACATATATATTTCGAGATTTTTCACTAAAAAATCTCCATTCATTTGAATTCATAAGTTACTTCCGGCAGTGTTTTCAAAAGTCAAAACATTCTTAAGCAATGTAGATAAACGTGACCTTAGTCCCGAGTAAACTTATTTAATCGCCTGACGTAATCATCTTCGCGCCGAATAAAAACACATGATTACGAATAATTGCAAAATTAATCTCGTTTCAAGAACATTTTCTTGATAATATGAATGTATAGCTCGTAATGCTAAATTGTTTTAACAAAAACGGATACACTGTTATATACTTTCTTTTCGGCTTACCTAAAAAACGGTCCTACAACGATTGCCAACTTTTTGGGTGTCGGGTGGACATCGAAGTGGTAAATTGATGAACGAGCCTTGATTTACTCTGCTCTCAAAGAGGATGAATGTTTTTGAATCCTTTTTTAGTCCAAACGAAAGCGGTATTAGCACTAATGTGATTATAGCGATTACGATTAAAGGGAACATTGAAGTTTTGCGACAGCGGCGCATACGGAAATTCATGACGCCCGTCGTTATGTACAAACGTCCGATCGAGTCTCTATAGTGACCACTGTCGTACTGGAGATTGGAAAGAAGACACTGATAAAACGGAGCGTTCAGTCCCCTCCCATCATCCTCATCATCATTAGCCCCACATTCGTCAAGGTAGCAAATACATACTGTATTTTAGATATATCTACACTTTATTAATATACACATATATATATCTATTAAATGTATATATTTCGTTGCGTTTGTGTGTAACTCGTCAACGTCAGCTTCATGAACATTTTATGACACGTATCAACGTATTGTACGTGACGGGTTTTAACGTTTCGTACGTGTCGCGTAATACAGTTCGCCAAAAGCCTCATTTATTATATATACAGATATACCCCAATATCTAATGCATAGCCATACATTTATATACATATATATTTACAAATGTATATATACACGAAATATACATGTATTGAATGTATATACACATAATTACGAATCTTCGCACTGGCCCACGTGTCAGAATGCTGTCATGCGCTGACCACTCATTTCTATAGTTTATTACTCTTAAGTATTCTGCATTAGATACATAAATATGTGTATAGAAATTTATAATAGAAATACTTTAGGGAGTACCATAATGTTGTCCATGCATAACGAAAGAGTGCTTAATAAGTGAAAGGCTGGCATAAATTGCAGTAATTCTTTAACTTAATTACGAATTTGTAAAATATGGCCATAGCGTTTTTTGACAGTTTTTTATCAATAATTGTCAGGCCCATTCAGGGTACTTTTTAAAATACAAACTAATTGCAACATTCGAGAAGCTTACACATTAATATATTTGAGATATTGGCAAACAACTCGGAAACTTTTTTTTAATGGATTTTTAAATGTTTTTTCTCCGTTACAAATCAACATATCATGACGAAATCTGTATGAAAAACAGAATTTTGACAGCCTAGCTTCAGAGATACAATGAGATCAAGCATTAGCGATTATTAATAAATTAATTAATTAATTACGTGATTATTTTACGAAACTTTGAACTCCAGATTAAACATTTATTCCGAATGTTCATACGTTTTTATATTCTTGCATGATATTAACCACCAGCATTATTAAATTATATTGCAAGTCATGTCGAAGTTTTTCAAAATTTATCGGAGAATTAAGTTTTGATCGTGATTGTGTCGAAACTGTATACTACGCTGACCAGAAGTCATTTTAATCAAAACGAGTGAAGCTGTCATTCATTTTTTTATTTTTTCACAACGATTATTGTAGTAGAAAGAAGTACCTGAATTTCAAAAATTTCCACCACTGTTCAATTCCATCGAATTTTATACGATTTTTTTTTTTTTTTTCAGATGCGAACACCTTTTTTCATATTCGATAACGATAGCCAAGCGTTTCCTCCGATACAAAAATGTGAATAAAATATTCGGGAAATGTTGTGTCACACGAATATTTGTTGAATTTTCGTTGATATTTAGCGGCGTTCGCTAGATCGAAAGTGTGCAATGCCATTGTTTATCGCGCGTATAAATCTCTTCGGATTTGCCCGATTTTTCCGTCCTGTACAATGGGAAACGTGAAACTATTTTTTTTTTTTTTTTTTTCCATCGAATTCGAAATAAGTGTTTCGTGACGTGGAAATAAAAGCGATTTCCGAAAATTGATGGAATTTGATAAGGTAGCGTCAAATAAACAAAAATGGGAATAGAAACGATCTTGTTCACTAAATTCATTGCTAATGAATTACGTCGGAGGAGTGCAAGGTTAAGTTAAGGTACAACCCATGTTTCTGGACGAATTTATTATTCCGGATATGCTGCGATAACCTTAATGTCATGGGCAGATGTAAAGTTGTACAGGAAAAGTGTCGATCTCGCGTAATTTCTCTTCTTAAAAATATTATAAAAAAATTAAAAAACATTTTATGACGACATCCAGATCATCGATGACCTCGTTCGTTTTTTTTCTCTTTTTTTTATGGCTTTTGAACCCGGAATTATCAACAACGGTGATTTTTCTCGTATGATTCCAGACTGACTGTTATCACGATCGTACAACTGGGTCATTGAAGCACTTGACAAATGCTTCCCGATGTATGCATCCTCTATTATATTCTCGTTATAGGAAAGATATAGACAGAACATTCAACCGGTAACAGTTATTATAATATCTGGATACCAAAGCCATCGAGGAAAGCGATTATACGAGAGCCTCAACAGTTAAAAGCAGTTTTCCACAAGATTATTTATTCGATTATCAATATATAATTCTCGGAATCTTTTACGTGATCATTATATATGAAAAGAATCATTTTAAAAAAACTGCTATTAATTTCAGAGGTTCGATGAATCGTCATGTTTGAACTAAAGAACCAGATAAAAAAAATTATAATTTGTGTTGAAGTTACGTTTGGAAAACGTTGTTTCTGGAGGTATTTAATTTTCGACCAGAGACGTCGAAGTGTTTGACTCAATTTAAGTGGATCGAAGTTGGTAT
Organism: Campoletis sonorensis; assembly: GCA_013761285.1. Classification (NCBI taxonomy): domain Eukaryota; kingdom Metazoa; phylum Arthropoda; class Insecta; order Hymenoptera; family Ichneumonidae; genus Campoletis; species Campoletis sonorensis. The sequence goes on from JACEOJ010000121.1 coordinate 286,667, forward strand.
AAAACAATTCAATAAAGACGCTTGAGAATAGAGTCTCAACGTTATCATAACAAGATATTAATCACGAGAAATATTCCACGAATTGGGGAATCCAAAATTTGATATTGAACATGATTCACTGATAAAATGAATGCTGTCATGATTTAATTCAATGATACAATTTTACGATCGACAATAATTTCACGAATTAATTGTTTCAACAGTAATTAATGAAAAATAATAAAATGTCTTCAAAAGAATATGAACTTCTCTCCCCAAATCGTATAAACATTTCATAAATTTATCGACTGAGCCATTCCATCCCCATTGTTTTTCGGATTCTTATTTTATATCAAATTTCAACACATATGTTTTAAGATTCATGGGAGACCCGGCGATGAATCGACGTGAACGTGTTACGCGTTGGTATAGTTTAGATGGCGTTCTATCTACGAAGATACTTCACGTCGACCCCCACGGTGTGAGATATACGATAAATTGTCAGTCTAGTCGACGGTGGTCAAGAGAAGCGTCAACCCTAATAACAATGGCCCCCGCTGTGTGCGGAGAATCCAGAGAAGGTGAAAGACGTGTAAAGCACAATATAACTTTGTTATATTACATTTTTCTCATACGGGGTCCAGCTACGTCCGGAGGTCGGGATTATTTTCTTACATTATTCGATCGCTCCCTTATTTAGAAAGCTTCGGCGTTCTGTCAATAAATTTTGAACTTTGCCGATCATTACATTTGCAATAAACTCCAGAGTCATGCTATTAGATTAAAAATTCTGTATTTATTGTTCTGCAGATTGAAATAACTATCGACAGATAGTAAATAAAAATACATGTTGGTTGTGACTGATAAGTAAATCATTTAATGCAATGATACTCTTTTGGATCCGTCAACTAAGTAATGAAAATAAACTTCAGGGTATTTCTTCTTAGGAACATCGATTGATTTGAACTATTTTGTATTTCGGAATGCGGAAAGATTCTTTAAACTAACCCAAACATAAGAATAAAATATGCCTATAACTGCAGACACGCGTTAAAATAATAATAATAATAATAATAATAATAGATGTAGCCGTGGCTTCGCTCGCGTGATAAAACAATTGCGTGATTTACACTTTTTTTTACGTCTGTTCATCCTGGTCTAATCGATTTATAAAATTAGCTGGAAAATTGTATTTTTCAGAAAACTGTTTTAAATACCCACCGAACAAAAAGATCTGTTTATCAAACGAATTATAATTCAGTTAGACGAAGAGAGGCTAAATTCAACAATTTTTCTGTTCTGATTAAACGAAGAGTCAACCAGAAAAAATGGTTCGATCGACCATTTCTCTTCCAACTAAATAGGAATTTATTCCATCAAACGAATTGTTTTTTTTTGTTCTTGCTATGATAACCCTAAGGGTTTGTAATGCTGAAATGAAAAAAAAAAAACACGATAATGAATGTATTTGGCGAAATGAAAGAAGAAAATCGAAAGAATTTAGTTTCCAATAAAATGCGTAGCTCGAAGCTCGGTCGTAATAGTTTTACAAGGGTTCTCAACGAGAAGTATTAGATTCATGGACAATTCCAAGGTAACCGAGAGATTTGAGCCACAGAAGTAGCAGAAGGACGGAGGCCATAAGCCCGCGAATTCGAAGACTCGCTTATCCTCTCGAGAGATTCCTCGTGGGATATGGGTGATACTCAAACATTCGAAGGATTTGCCTGAGCGCAGATGCTTCAACTCAGATGAGAGTTCCGTTTTGTCATCGTTTTATCGCCTCCTGTGTCTCTCAAAACAATGGATAGCAATCCGCGTGTAGTCTAACGAAACAGGCAACGAGGCTCGTTAACTAATTCGCCGTTCGAACGAAGCGAGACGAAGAGTAACACGAGAGGGTAATAATTTTCATAATTACGTCTCGTAAAATGTCAACGCTCAATGAAAATATATAAAGTTCCCCTTTACAGCTTGTGTTTCTTGGAACACTCGTTCATATATGAACCTTTCCAATATTTTTATTATATTTTTTCCAAACCCCTATATTTGTTTATATTTATATTTATATTTTTTATTTTTTAATATTTTTAATCATATTTACGTATTTTTTAAATGGTAAACAAGAAAATTACGTACCGTGTGTGTGTGTATAGAACGTAATTGAGTCGAGAATTCCCATGCTGGTCACCATGGAGTTCTACATTTGCCTCGACGATCCTTTCTTTGTCCAGGTTTGCAATTATTTATAATTTTCCGTCGTGGAGCAGTTATTATCTTGGCCAAGTCATGCGGTTCTTCCATTTTCGTTTGGTCCCCATCAAAACTCGTGGTTGTTTCGTAGTTACTCTTCACATCCCCCGGCGAAACACTGCCGCCTCTGAATCCCCTGTTGAAAGAGTCAACGAGGCTTCGAAACGACCAGGCGCTCGCACATGTTGTACAAATAACTAGGATCAACATCGAAACCGGCAACAGGAGTATTAAACGCCGAACGTCCATTCTATTCGAAGTAACACCAACTATACACCACTAAACTTCCTTCTCTAGAACTCTGGCTCGAATGATCACTATAAAATACGCGTTCGCGCTCTCTCCTTCCTTCGATGTGTGATTTTATATAGTACGTAAATTTATATACTTATGTATATATATATGTGTGTATATAAATGTATTTCCGTGTGTTTGTGTGGGTGTTCACGTCAACGGTGTATGTAGTTCGAGTTTTTTTCTTCGGCTAAACGTAAAATCGTCTAACTCTGCTATCGTTACATGTACGAGTGCGCTTCTCTCACGTAACGAGAGTGCGGTGTAGTCGACGAACGACGAATCACTCGATAACCCTCTGACACAGCTAGAGATCTCGCGTTCACGGTCAATATCCAGCAAATGGCGAAATGTTATTTAATAATAAAATAAAAAGAGGGGACACAGTCATCTTTTCGTAATTCCCCTCCGAACAAAATATTCTGCCTGGTTTTTTGAAAAATCAATCGTTACTAATCGATGTTTCTAATTATACAAATAAGCAGTTTAAACGACGATGCCTTGATTTTTGAATCGACCGTCAGCGCTTTCTCGCGATTCTCAAATTAAAATCGTTTCAACACTGTCAGCCCAAACAGTTAGATTGAATGATGACCAGTCTTGGGATATTGTAGCACTCCGACACATTATACTACGTGGTCATTTGTATCGCCCCGACAAATTCACGCGAATTGCTATGATAAGCATTCTGTGAATCAGAAATTATTGCAGAGTTTAAAGTTTCCAACGGCATGTTCAATTATTGTTCAAGCTCAAATTAAAGCTCGTATGTTTCATGAAAATGTTGAATAAAAATGTCAAAAAAGACAAATTCCGTATGAAGCTAACACAGCGAATTAAAAAATTCAATTTTATAGTCATTTTTATTCAGAAAACGTTAACAATTATTTGTTCAGACCTTCCATAGTAGCACACTGAACATTAAAAATTAAGTGTAGTTTTAATTAACTTTATGAAAAAGTTAACAATGTTTTAAATATTTATATTCATTTTGTATTTCTCATTTTTTCATATTAACAAGAAACAAATACTTGAAATTTTGTCGTGTACGAAAAAAAAAAATTATTCATCAATATATTTACTCTCATCATCGTTCGATTCAATCACTGCATGTTTATTTCCAATTACTCAGAGTTGCGTTACCGTGTATCAATGTTAAGAACTGAGATACTCGACCCATTTGTCGAATCAATTGTTCTCCATTTTCAATTTATTTCGGGTAAGTTCAACTGTCACATAGTGCAAATGGAGTTTTCAAAATGGTCACTACATCCCGATGTCATCTAAACGTCAAAAGACTATTTTTATCATGTAAATTTTGAGGATGTAGGATCTGTGTTAATCCTTCTTCAGGTTTATAATAGTTTTCAAGTATATGTGCATAATTCATTTTAGCTGCGCAATTGTCATTAGTGTAACATATATCCATCAACTCGGATCATTTGTATCCGCGGTGAATGATAACTCGCTGTTATACAGCTCATTATATGGTAAACCTGAAGAGTTCTCTAGACTTGTTCCACCCAACTTAACCGTAATCAGCTTTTCGAAATATACCAACAGCAGAATTATGAAGCCTCTTATCATGAATCTCTGCTCTCACGGCTCATCTGCAAGCTTCATCTTCGTTTCTTCTCTTAGCCACCACAAGGCATTCTTCTTACTATTTAAAAACAATTGCATCTCTCTTGTTGATGCCACCACCTCTCAGTGTTTTTAGTAATTCCCTGTTCTTGTCTCTGGGAAAAGATTCCTCGTGCGTTCAACAAAATCATTAAAGAGCCATATCCATGCGCAAATCGTCAAATGAATCATCATCGCTAAAGACACTGTCACCAACTGGCGAAACGTTTTTTCACTACTGCTGGTCGAGTAAGTTTTTTGATCCTTTATCCTGAAATCTTGTGGATTTGGCAGTCGGTAAAAAGAGGAATTTTTTTAACGACCACAATATTTCGTACGAGGGGTGCCATCAATGAAGTTAATTATCAATTAAGGGGGCAATTAAGTCGCTTGAAATGAACTGTAATCGTTATGATTCGTTGATATTTACGATTTTTTTCTTCAGAAAATCTTCCTTCGGTAAGCATGATTTCTAATTTGCCACCATTCGATACATTCCTGGTTGAGAAATGTATTACAGAATATTATCGACTCTCAAGGCGTTCCGGCGTCCGGTCGGTAATGATACTTCATCGAAATTTTTTCGAAGGACTATATCTCGAGGAAATATCGAGAACTGCATTATGTTCATTTTTTGACAGAATAAAAGTTCAGTCTTTTTAGGGTTTGTCTTCAATCTTCGTATCTTTTTTTAAGAGAAAAATATTTCTGTTTCTCTGGAGGGATAAAGATGTTTTTATGAAAATTAAGAAAACTAATTTGTGTATTGTATGAAATTAAAGAATTAGTCCACAGACTATTCAACAGGCATCTTTTGGCAGTGCATAATGAATGAAATAATTCCTACGCCTGAACAGCTTTATGAATCCACGAAATGTTACAATCGACATATTTTACGAAAACTCAGTCGATTGAACTAACCCCTTTTCCTAGTGTGTGTATGTATATTTATTGAATAATCGTTCTATTGGTAATAAAAAATTTAGCATGCGTTTCAAAAACTTTATCGCACGCAACACAAGTTTAATGCTCAACATATTCCGTAACGTTAAAAAAAGTACATCCTTGGTCACAAACCCAACTTTTATTTTTATCCTCCACTGTACCATGCATACAATTTTTTTTTTTCCGCGACATACAATCAATTTTATTGATTTGATTACACGCTGCCAGATGCCTCGAGGTAAAATTTCAATTTCGAATTTAATTAACATTGATAGCAAATGGAACATTTCTGCAAAACTTAATTTGGACTCACGTAGCAGACTCCATTGTACAATCCACGAATCTTGGATTAGATGTGAAGGAAGTTATTCGGAGCTTTTGTAATATCGATATGAGAACGAGATTAAATTAAGAAAAAAAAAGTAATTAATTCACCGTTTCTGATTCTCGATTATTAGCTCCTTCAGCCGAAAAATCTGTCGTGACCACCATGGTTGGCATTGATCGTGAAATTCCAATTTCATCCGGATTCTTCATGCTCGAGAACTTTGAAAAGGGCTCACACGCTTCGACGATCTTATTAAACCGTGAAATTTCGATTTTTTTTCTAAACGTTGGTTCCAATGTCGAAAAGCCATGTACGAGGCTTTGAAATATTTGTATTATACTGGATATCGAGGAGCACGGGAGTTATCGCACCTTTTCGTAGTAAATAATGCATCATCATAACCATATTCGAACATTATGTAAAATGCTTGTTGGCGAAGGGGTCCCTCTCAGCATTAACGGCTTCTTATCACACGCAACGTTTCTTCGTGCATTCCACATAAGTTCAACGTTTGGACATTGCCGTGAATAAATGGATGGTCGAATAATCATACTGCTATATATTTTAAGGAACTACGTCAATACGCGGAACACCCGCGATATTTAGTGTGCTTCGTGCATGATGAAAATTCTTCGTGTCCCTCCGTTTATCCGCTGCTCCCTTTTCCTTCTTATGACCTTACATGCAACTATTTTCAAACTATTCGAACAATTAGCAAAAAGTTTACAAACACGATTGCCACAGTTTTAACCCCGTGGAATAAAACTTCCAACGTGAACAAACGACCAAGCGTAAACTTTCTTTAAAATCCACATGAAATCACGAATTAAATAAATATGTCATTTTTCAAAAGACATTTTCCAGGATTAGCTGCTATAGCGTTTAACTTTATCCAGCGAAACAAATAATCCTAGTGTTTGAAAAAGCTGAGCCAAAAGAGTTGACTCTTATGACGTTTGACCCTATAGCAGCGGATTTCAAGAGAAGATATCGTTTTGAAGGGTCAAGTGTTTTGACCACAATTATTATAGGAGGCTTAAAAAAATAATAATAATAAAAACCTGATGATATTCCGTTCTTTGCATCAGGAGTTCCCACAGGTCGTCAAAGAAAGGCTCGGTTGTGCACGCTTTCAAGATATTCTGCCACTCCTTTGGCAGCTTCGCATGGGTCTTACGAGAGAAATTTTCGTTGTTTTTTTTCTTTACATTATTTGTATTTTTTATTTTCCGTAACTTTAATGGTTTTGAGAGTGCGAGTGTGCGGAGCGCGCGTCCGACAACGTACCGTACGTACTTCAATATATTCTTTAGGCTCGAAAACTCGTACTAATCCACACACATTTTTAAATATATATGCAAACACATGGACAAAATGAAAGAAGATGAATATAGCATAGTGGTATGTACATGTTACGTATGTATAGGCGTATGAATATATCTGGGTAAAATTTTAAAAGGGCAAATGATTGACGGAGGTCGCCTACCGGGCAATTCCAGTAGCGGGCAATTGCGTGCAAGAAATTACCCGCCAATGCGAACTGGCACGCAAGCACGAAGCGCCAAGGAGACTCGACTTTTCATACGCTACGAACGATATATGTAACGTGTATATATATATATTATATCCTATAGTACGACACATATGTATAGACATATAGATATTTAATATATATAAGAAGAAGGCAAAGTAAATTTATATACATGGATTATGTATATACTCTTTCATCTTAGTATCCGCGCTTCTCGCTTGTCTTAACGGCTAAGGTGCGCACATCAGCCATCACGTAATCCTTCAATGCATGTACACATAGATATTTATACGTATGGAGTTTCGTTGAAGCCACGATGGTCGTCCGTCAGCGTGCATGCAATCCGCCGCTCTTTTGCCGCCGCAATGGATCGCATACAAGAGCACAATTTCTCCCTCACTCGTGATTTTTTGAACGATTTATTTTTCAACATTGCGTTCCGTCGGTCCATTGAAAAATGTTTATTTCGAAAGTCAATTTGAAATTTCGAGATGACACCATATTTTGTGATGAAAAAATATTTCTACTAAACTTCCTCAAACAGCCGCAAATGTTGGTTTCCCACACTTTTTGATGATGTTGCGTCTTCGTTTTTTTTTTTCTTTTTTCTTTCATTTACAATATGTCAACCCAAAAAAACCCGCGCTTTAGACGCAAACGTGGCCATTCGATTATCAAAACTGTCTCTCTTCTCGCTAAGTTTTTCACGGGCACATGAGTTTCCTCAGACCTGATACACCGCTGTGTGTAAATATAATGACTCATCCGAATGAACGAGATCGCGGGATAAACGAGACACACATAGGCATCCAAGAAATCGAGATCTTATGAGATTCGTGAAACTCCACGGATGACCGCTTCGCTAGCCGAAGAGAAAGAGAATTGGATTATTATTGGATCAGATGCTTTATTCATACACATCCATTTATACATATATATACAAGCCTAGATTCAGCCCATATTCACTCTGTGGATATGGACATCGAACATTGTTTTTTAAGACTCAGACCATATCTTTAGAAAAAAAAATGTAGCTTTGGCATTAATGATTCAATACTGTATCACAGAAGGTTTTGCATACCATTATACTTTGGGCCATAATCGCAACCGCTACCCTAAGCACGACATTAGGAATCAATGACAGATTTAATCATTTTAAGAGATACCTCAACATGATTGGGTTTAAAATTTACGTGAATCCAAACGGCGGCGTCCAGTTACGAAAAAAATAAATGTTACGAAAGATCATTAGAAGCGTTGAAAATTGATTTAGTAGCACAACAAAGAAGAATAATCGCTCAGAAGCTCACAACAAATCATAATGTTTGGAAGATGGGTGGAATTCTGTTTGAGAGGCTTTTAGAGCAGGATGGCGTTGCGTTGGCTATTGTGATGAAAAATAATACAAAGCGCGTTGATGTTTTCTTGACCCCTGTGGAATTTCTGGCTAATAGTTAGTTGTAGCCCGTGTTTAACGGACTCCCGAAAAAAGACTAATTTCACGAGTCCACCTTTCACACCTTGGAAGAAGAAGAAGCAAAAGAGAGGAAAAAATAAAAGAGTCCCAGTGAAAGGGAGAGACCGAACGCTAGATCGCAAAGTCTTCTGGAAAAGAAAGAATTATAAAAGGGCAGAATGAGACCGCAAGAAGAGATAAAAAAAATAAAATTGAAGAGAGAGAAGAGTTTCAGAGGCTGAACAGGGGGGCACAGTCGTTCGGCAGGTACATTCGCGTGCCGTGGCTTTTTGGAAGGCTTCCACTCGTCGTCCTTTCCCCATTTGCCTCACCATGGTCCTCGTACAATGTATACCTGTTCTTCGTATGTGTATCCAAGAAATTTGATCATCTTCGCTCTTCTTCACCAGATTCTCTGACTATCTTTTTCTTCCACTTTATCTTCTTCATCAAACTACAGATCTATTACTTCTTATTAGTTTGAGACCAATTGCTAGTAAGATGCTAAAGTCACCGTAAGATTAAAAAATGTCAGTATATTGTAATTTTACAGTTTATTACAATCGCTGAATAGTTTGCAAATATTCCACAATTCGATTGAGCCGATAACTTAATTACATGGTTTCTTTGTGATTTAATCACACTGTTTGATTCCATGTTCTCAAAATGATGAATAAGGGACTTAACACATACTGGATTTAACAAAAAAAACATAAAAAACCGTGTGCGCGTTACTTGCTTTAATCTGAACGGTAATAAATAATTCTATCGCGGTATTTCGCCTCGACAACGAAGAAATATGTGTCTGTGTCATACATGTGTATGCACATCAGTGCATACGTATGTTCTCTGGAACAGAGGGAACACTCGAAGTATATACTCTGGTGTCTGCCTGGTGTCAGATTGCTTCGGTACACGTTGCAAAGAAACGAGGCGTGGCGCAACAACGCACAGGTACTCACTCTCTCTCTCTCTCTCTCTCTGCACTCTCTTTCTTTCACTCTCTTACACACATCCATGCACGTCGAATGATACAAAACTACTGTCTCAGTGGAGTTAAGTTAATTTTAGCCTAAATGAAAAAAAATGTTCAGTTAAATAAGGTAGTTCTATCGTTATATCGTTTTCTTAAGATTTTGTTGAAAATTTGGATGAATCTTCTTTAATGTCATATGCACGTGTTTAATAAATTCTAGAGGGTTTCACCAAGCGGAAGTTCAGATATTTATTGGTAAAAATCGTATCTTTTGGTAGACTCTCATGAGAGCTCGTGTTGAAAGTTACATTTTCATCAATAAATATTTTGGCTCCTACATGGTGAAGCCTTTAAAAACTTTGCTTGCATTTTTATGCAACATCGAAGAAGATACATTTCGTTTTTCAAAAAAAAATCTAAAGGAAAAAATGTTTGCAATTTTTGTAATTATACAGCAAGTACATATATTACCTTGGATGAACTTAAATTTGGAGTACGTTGTTCTTTAGTCAATTTACAACAACTTTTCTTTATTAACTCATGCTTGCAAACCATTTTGTATGTAAGAAAAACTGAAAAACAAATTTTCGACATGAATGTCACGATCAAACTACCTTAATAAGGTTAAAAAAAATATATGGTCATGCGTAAATTTCATCATAATAGTTTAATTACATCAATGTTTTAATTACAACCATACAATTATATATTCACGTTAATTAAGTGGTCAAACCAAGGCATATAATAATAAACCAAATATAAAATCTACAAATTTTCTCATTCTTTTCTTCTTCAAATACATCCCGCGCAACATAATATTCACGTTAGAGTCACAGAATCTTGTCCGGTGAACGAAAGTTAATCCAATCTCCGAAAATCGTTAGTTGACAATTAACGTTGACAGTTCGCAAAACATACGATCGTTCTGACGTTTCCGACAAATTCATCGGAACTACGATTCCAATTGACGGTTAGCGATCATGTTAAAATAATTTTAACGTTGATATGGAGGCGTATATCTGAAGCATGCGAAAAAGTCATATAAAATAATTATTCCGTTATAAACATATTCCTAGCTTTATGGAAGAAGATTAGAGTTGGTTTGTCACGAACGTCTCGATACCTTTTGATATTCATAAACCCCCACCTTTACGCCCATGTACTCATGCGATTGCCCCATCAATGTTCAGTTTTGTTACATTGTTCGAGACGTGAAAACGCAAATTTTCATCAAAGTAAAATCCGTTATGAAATATCGCACACACTTTGATGTCATTTTTGCTTGAAGTAAAAATTGATGAATTTACTGAAGAATTTTTTTTTGACACTACGAAAAATCCACTGGGACTTTATGTCTGTGGATTTGCGATCCGGACTGTTTTCATTAATTCCCATACAAATTCTGCTCATCAACCAAATAACACTCTAACCAGAAATATAAAGGTTTGCTGTTTTTGAAGAAACATTCGGCAATTTGGCAAGTTCGAAAAAAACGACGTTGCAATATTTAAATTCGTCGTTTATCCTTGCGTTGTGATTCGACAAATGTACTTTGTTTTTTTTTTTTCAGGTTCACCGATAGTGTCAGTTTCAAAAGAAACGTTGGAAGTCAACGAAGACTTGCCTATGCACGTGTCAATTCCAATAAAGAATAAAATTTTGTAACTATTTCCTTGCATTCAAATTGTTGAATACATAGAAAGTGTAAAAACTTGTGAATAAATCAAACAAGCCTTGCGATTAAACAAAAAAAGTCAAAAACAGCCCATTTGTAAACTTCTAAGTAGTGTTTTCCTCTTAGATTTAGTAGTACTCGATTAACATAATTTGTAATTTGATTCATCAATTACCCATCGAAATTTCTTTTTTTTTCAATCTGAAATTTATCTGTTGGGAAACACTGCAACAATTGTAAGAGACGAGAAAGTTCTGATTATTTCTTTTGTGTATTGTTATTACGATGCTTGATAGAAAATATTTGGTAGTGTATATCGATCTATCGATAATGTTTGGGGTTTGATCGAGGCGCCCACCCGGTGCGAGAGAGACGAAACGGGTCAGCAATAATCGCAGCTACCGTGAGCTTGTCGGATGAGGATTTAGAGTCTTTCGATGTCTGAAACGTATTCGTGAAGCCTCCACACAGTATTTTAACCTCTATACAAAATACACGTACATATTAAATCGAGAACGCGAGCACACACGCCGCTTCTCATACCACGGGCGGTGAAAAGTAATTAAGGAATTAATTAAACCAGGGCTTACTCAGCTAAAGTTTCTTTCATCCATGAGGCCCCGTATGGGACTCGTATAATAGTTACACTGATATAAAGAATTCTTGCTCTTGGTTGTATGGCCACACCGCGGTCACGTCGTTGACTGATCGAGAATCGGAACAAAAAAAATACCGCTACCGAAATCATATAGGCGATCACATATCACCGAAAACCCTCCCACGGTAGTTTTTTTAAATCCTGAACGATGTATCACAGACAACGAACAAATGTTTATGCGCATGTTCACAGATATTTGTAAATTATTCAAAATGACAATTAGCCAATAAATCATTCAGAGGTACGGAAACTACAATTTTGCAATAAAAATGATCGAAAATTGTATAAGGTGTCCAGAACAGTATTTAAAAAATTGGAATCCTTATTTTCTTGAGTGCTTCAAGAGGAAAAAGGTTACAAAAATGACCAATATTGTATTTTTTTTACAATTCGGTGTCTGTGATCTAGAAAGTAGATGCGCGGACTAGATCAAGTAAACGCAATAACGCGATTGACCCAATTTACTCCTAGAAAAATGTATAAGGATTCGACAATAAAAAATTCGAAGTGAGAGAAAACGGTGAAAAAGGAAAAACCGTGCGATGAAGCATGTAGGGTGAAAGATTACAAAAAAATAAGAGAAAGAGAAGTACAGTGAAGGGAATAAGGAAAGAGAGAGAGAAAAGGAATGCGGCTCGCGTGCTTCATCCCTGTCGCTACAAATTAGAGTAAAAATCATGAACGAGGATCGTGGCAAATAACTTACGCAGCGGGTTCCTACGACCAGTATATATAGAAGATACGAACCTGGTGAATGTATAAACACACACAAATATCCATATACTTGTATGGATCTTTACATATACAGTAATGTAAATAAATATATCCATAGCTATGTCAACCTCGTACACACACGCACACACACAAAAAGAGAGAGATAGAGCGAGTGAGAGAGAGAGAGAGAGGGAAAGAGAGAGAGAGAGAGAGAGAGAGAGCAATGGCTGCTTTACCTTATTTCTCGTGCTCCTGAAAGTCTCTCGTGGTAGCAAAGATCAGAAGGAGCAGCAACTAAACAGCCTCCATACGAAGAAAAGACAGAGTTGGCAAGGGGGCTCTTCACGGTTAACAATGAGCAACCAGGCTTGAAAGTCTACAGCCACCGAACGACGCCTTGATCTCTTTCTCTCTCCCTCTTCCTTCCATTTTCTCATACTTCTCTTTCTCTCTGAATTCATCATGGTATATAACTCAGGAATCATGTGTACCATCCATTGCCCGCCTGCTTCGATGGTCCCGGTGAGTGGCTGGTTTGGCTCACAATTTTTTTTTATTTGCCTTTCTGCTAAGGCTCCTCGTCAGTTCGCGCTTCGTTTTCTCTCATATATTACTTCTCCGCCCAACTTTGTGTTACGATTTGTCGTGCTATGCGAAAGAATCGATGTCACACGATGACGAAAAAAAAACTATTCTCTCGTGATATTGAGCCATAGATGCTTATGTCTTTCAAAATCCATTCGCGCATTCTATATTTTATGTCCATTCAAGATGCCGGCACGTAGTTTTTTGGGCCAAGAAGTGCAAATTTCAAAGAAACCTAAAGATATTTGAGCAGCTCCAGAAAAAACTTCATTGTAGAGTTTTCTTAATTTGTCTATGACTTCTAATGATCGACACACGAAAATGATGAACCATTTAAATTTCATCAAAAAATCTATAATTTCGCCTTCTACAAAAGTGGATAGGAGGAGAAATTAATAGTTGGTGATATTCAGATTGCTGCAAAAATTTCATCGGCAACTTGCAATTGTCAGTTGCAAATACGTTTCAATTTAGAGCCTCCGTTCGTGGTTCTTTTTTCACGGATTACGAAATGTTTGATAAATTTGTTTTTTTTTAGGTTTTTTTTTCCATCACCATCCAAACCAGTAGGAGATTCTTCTTGTGAAACATCGAAATTGTGGTACGGTGAGGGTAGAAATCGCTGAATCGAAGTCACGTCAAAATGTATCGCTCTTTTGCTCTATCTCTCTTTTTATTCCTGTTCTTCGGCCTATGTCTGTTTTATTTGGAGAAACTGGCATGCGATATGGAGTTTCATCGTTTCACGCGATCCTGCATGAAAGGACTACCAAACACAAAAACGAATGAGAAAATAAAGCGAGAGTTAAGAACAAGACTGAAAGAATCGACGTGGCAAATATAGAATGAATAATGAATAATAAAAATTCCTCGTGTCTACAACTCTCTTCTTCCTCGTCAACTCCTTCGCCCGGATTGATAGAAAATTTTTGAAAGCACCTCTTCTTTTTCACTCTGTGTATATTTTTTTCGAATTCGTTTTACGCCTCCTCCCCCATTTATTGTTTTGTACTCATACACCTTTGAATTCTCGTACCGAACTACTTCGAAATATATACATATCATATATTTATATAAATACTCACATATATGTGTCACGATAGATGAAAGAAAACGTGACTTATGATACGCCAGCAAACTCAGCTGGGAGAGAAGAATTGATCTGTAAATATATATTCGGAGAAATGTGGCTCCCGTGAACCAACGCGGACACATTTTTTTTTCCTCACCGTTTTTTATTATTATTTTTTTCATATTTTTTTTTCTTTCCATTTGTACCCTTTATTCTCTTGTGATCTACCGAAACGTTTTGAAAAAAAAGTTGCTCCCAAACGCTCAGTTGCTATATGCTCACCGAATGGAATAAAAATTATTCGAATTTTAGCAGCAGGCGATGGGAATTTCAGCTGAATCTTGATACTACATCTTACCCCGGTGTATCATTCGATTTAAATCTTGTCGGATGTAATAAGTACCTCAAATTCAACCATGCGATTTATACCACACGAACGCGGGACTTTCCAGACTAAATCGCGGCCACTGTTTCGCTTTTGTTTTCTTTTTTTATCCATTCTGCATGATGCTCTTCAGTAATTTTTAGAGTTGGATTAGATAACGAGACTAGGTTGACACAAAACAATTGACAGGCTTGATTTTCTATAAGTTCAAGAAAAACTGTATCATATTTTGTTTCATTACGTATCTGATATAATTGGCAAAAAAGGAAAGGCTTTATTACGCTCTTACGATCACTAAAATGAAGGAGTTGAGCAACGAGCTTCAAATAAGCCAAAAGGTTAATCAAGAAACGACGAGTCACGATCGAATCGACAAACATGTTTCAAGATCGCGAGCACCAAAAACTAATTGATCGTGGTTGTCCGTTGAACAGACAAATTCTCTGAGGTCCAAGAGATTCAAAAATTCGTCACACTACGTGTGTAGCTGCATGATACGCGTAATAATGACGAGATCAAACGATTTTTGTACGTCACGTGTATTCACGAAGTCAAATACCTGATTTCTACCGAATACTTATAAACGTCGATCCAGAAATAAACGAAGGAATCGTGGGGGAATGCAAAAGAAAAGCAGTTACAGATGGTTTATGTATGAAAACAAACGACCCCGAGGCAATCATCAAAAATTCGCGTTGCAAGAGAGACATAGAATTTTGTTTTGAAAAGAGAACCGTTGTATTTTCATTTTTACAAAGGATCGCTAATGATGGAAGAGAGCATGAACGAGAAATTTTAAATGTTGAATGCATGAGTATATGTTTATTGAAGACCAAAAAGAAAATAGCGATTGGTTGTAGCCTCGAAAAGTCATCTTAAAAGAGGATAATGCGAAAAAGTGAGGGGTGAGAGATATCGTTGAGTTGGCCATTAATAATTGTTACGAATATAAAAGCCGAGGGAGAATAAAAAGATAGAACGAAGTAGAATGAAAGAATAAAAAAAAGAACAGGAAAATAAGGAGAGGCAGAGCACCGGTAACAAGCCTGACCGATTCGCTGCCGCTTCTGCGATCTTCGGTAGTTGTTGGGATAGAAAAGAAACGATAAAACGAAACAAAATGAATAAAATAATAATAATAAAAAAAATAAAAAATAAAAACAAAATCAAAGAGTACAAATGGAGAGAAGAGAAAAGTGATCGGGAAGGTAATATATGTTGGTGGCGGTGTCGATGATGCCGCGCGCGCCGACACGATGTGCTTCGGCCCACCCCCGCTGCGTACCTAATAAACCCAACTTGCCGTTCGTATAATGAGAACCCGGTGACTCCACAAGTATCTCTTGATACGTGTGTCTATGTGTGAGTTCAGCTCAAAAAGAAAGAAATGGAGAGAGAGAAAGAGAGAGGGAGAGAGAGAGAAGAGACAGAGAGATAGAAACTTCATCATGTATAAAGAGCCCTCCGGCATGGCCTTGTTATACGCAACTACTTCCTTACGCTTGCCTTATTCTTAAGACCTTTTTCTTCATCTCTTCCTTTTTCTTTCTTGCTATCTCGCTCTTTCGCACTCTCCTTCTGGCCGTCTTTGACTTTTGATTCACGATGCGGGATCGTCAAGAGCAAGCAAAAAGTCGAGAGTCAAATGCGTTGAAGGAACAAACGAGAGCATCGATACGGTAGTTTTTCATCTGCATGGTACTCAAGATTATGATAATTTCTATTGCAAAACGAGCCAAGGGTACAACGATACTTAGCCACCATTCAAACGTTGTGACGTTTTTCCTTCGTTGAGAAATTGTTGAGTTAAAGGGTTTGGGCCCTCAAGGGCTCAAAGCAGATAACTTAGAAAGTACAACGAGTTCGAAAGTATTGTTTGTAATGATGGTTTATGTTTACAGAATTTTTAGGGCGATGGATCATATAATTGAGGGAATTAGCATTAGGTTAAGGTAATTATTTTGTATTCATTGAAAAAAAGCGACGAAGACAAAGACATTGTTATATAAATAAAATGAGAAACGTTGACAACTCAATTTCAATTGTTCTTCTGGTAAATTCCATAGAATTACGTTCAACAAAAATCATATCATACTTTTAATTAGTAATTTAGTTTTCAGTCAGTATCCCTGCAAGTCGTACATTAAGGTAGTTCTATCGTTATATCGTGTTCTTAATATTTTGTTCAAAATTTGGATGAATCTTCTTTAATGTCATATGCACGTGTGTAATAAATTCTAGAAGGTTTCACCCAGCGGAAGTTTAGATATTTATTGGTAAAAATCGTAATTTTTGGTAGACTCTCATGAGAGCTCGTGTTAAAAGTTATATTTACAACAATAAATATTTTGGCTCCTACATGGTGAAGCCTTTTAAAACTTTGCATACATTTTTGTGCATCATCGAAGAAGCTACATGTAGTTTTTCAAAAAAATCTGAAGGAAAAAATGTTCCCAATTTTTGTAATTATACAGCAACTATATCGTACCTCGGATGACCTTGAATTTGGAGTATGTTGTTCTTTAGTCAATTTACAACAACTTTTCCTCATTAACTTATGCCCGCAGATCATTTTGTGTGTGAGAAAAACCGAAAAACAGTTTTTCGATATGAATGTCGCAACAGAGCTACCTTAAAAGTTATAACGATCGATAAATATAAACAGGTGGCTACGAAGGTATGTGTATTTGGACGTGTGATCCAAATTTTTGATTCTCATGAAGTAGGGATAGTTGAAAATACACCGACGCACCTTCAGCTGCGTTGAGATTATAATTCTTCCATGTTCTTTTCTGCTCTCGAAATCCTTTTTCCGAGAAAGCTGCGAAGGTTTATATAAAAAAAAATATCGTTTGCTTGAAAAAGTCTGAGAGAGGAGGCGACAAGAAAATCGATTAAGCACGTCGTTTGATTTTTTATGGTAAAACGGTATAGTTGGTGCCTGGCTCATAAAAGAATCCCTCGTTATATTCCAATGGGCAATATATATATATATCGAGGCCGCTGTTTCACTATCCTCCTATATCGACTGGTTAATTCATGAGCGTGTATAATTAGGCACGAGCGCTTCGAGAATCTCTGTTTAGGAATTGCTTACGCATAGATAAGCGTGGAGCGACTTCGGACATTTTTTTCCAAGTCGGTCGTTCAGGATCAATTAATAGGGAAATGTTTTGAATATTTTAAACACTCGCTCATTTGACACCTCCACAAAAGATAAATAGTTGATTTTTTCACACGATTATTTTCTTAAGTAATTAGTATACAATATTGGGCATGAAATATCAATTACTATTTTTATGCTAGTGGAATTAGGCCATTTCCCGTTTTTCTTAATTAATTATAGAAAAATCTATTTTTTTTCTATGTCAACTCAATTTCTTATTGTTTAGCAATTTTTAATTTAATAAAAGTTCTTTTAATTATGAGTTATACCAAATCTAAGAGCAAACTTTTCCTTTAGGCGTCATCATATTCGGTTGGATTAAAAAAAAAAGAGAAATGAAATAAAAGTGTAGCTATTCTGACGAGAGAAGTTCGAAAATAACGCTCTCGTGATGGCTTTATAGACTACCATGAAAATGTGAAAGATCGAGAAATATCAACATAAGTAAGAAAGGAGAATTTTTAATTTCGTTTTAACTTGCTTTACGAAAAATGAACAACATTTGCATTGAACGTCGGAATTTCCACTTCGGGCATCCGCCATTCATTTGTAATCGTTGTTTAAACAATCTCTCTTTCAGAAACTGTTGAAAAATCACATGCATTGCAATGAGATAGCGATCAAAACATATTTTAATGCAAAAAAATCATGTCAGCTTCGAAGTAAATATGATATAAAATACGTAATCAATTGTGAAATAAATAAAAATGATCGTTTCCAAGGAAAAACAATTGAAGAGACACAGTTATTTTTATATTCCAACCAGACATGATCCCTGGCGATAAAAGAAAATTTATATACGAAAAAAATGGGGTCACATTTCAAATTTCTGGATTAATCAATATTATCGTACCACTCGAAAGGTATAAAAGATTTGTCAGTTACTTGTTACAAGTTACAAAGACAAATTTGTCAGTTACTTTTGATATCTCGATCAAAAATCCACGTTTTAAATAATGCAGTCAATCCTGCCACATAAATTGATCGATTGTCACGAAACTAAGCAGGTCTCCCTATCACCAATAAAATACAAATCTAAACGATTACTATATTATTCTGCGTATTTGAATAACGATATTTTTGACGCAATAAGGGACGGAAGGAGAGTGGATGGGGGTAAAAAATTGCTCGAACTCTTTTGAGTCTCGTCACGAACGCGATCGCGACTGATCCTCACGTGAGGAGCTCCGCGTATGACGGTAATCAGTCAACTCATGTCTTTCACATTACGAACCCTGTTCGTATCAAATACTGGAGCAAACGAGTCGTACGTACGATCATGAATAAATGATCATTCTCATTTGCATTATTCGTGTTAGGAATCTTATTCACGTTTATCAATGCAAATAGGTTTTTTTTCTTCCTGAACCAAATTCAAACGTCAAAAAAAGGAGCGTATCCAAATGTTTGAAATAATTGAACAATTCAATTGACAATACTATCGCCGACTGGGTAAAATGTCATTTTTTTGAATGATTTCGAAAAAAAAATCGTAAAAAGACGTGATTTTGCGTGAAAATTTCGAAAAATCTTTTGATGAGTAATCTCATAAAAATGGATCTTGAAAAATTTAGAGATTTTTTCATTAAATTTGTATCAAGCGGTTTCGTGTTCCTTGAATTGCTTTAAAAAAAAATCGTGCAAAAAATTTTGGTCGTTCGTGAAATTTCTCGAAATTGCGGATTCAAAAATTCTAGTCCTGCAAGTCAGGATCTTGATCTAAATTGAAAAAAAAATTAAAAAATCAGAATTTTTTCTCAAAAAAACGTGTAACGATTACGTCCAAAAATACGTCGATACGATTTACGTCGTTGTAGCGCGTGGAGGCAAAACGCTGCATGGGAAGGAGACTTCACTACATGAGTAAAATTCGGAATAATAATCTTACGATGTTGAGAAAAGAAATTTGCTAATTGCGACACGATGACTAAACTCGATACGCTAATTGCGAGTAAATCGCTGATCAGAATTCTTTAATTATTTGTCTCGAGAAAGATTTTACGAAGGTGAATTGCCATTATACATGGACCTCATATACATATATTTCTGTATATGTATAAATAAAGTATGTGATGTGCGAAGTCTAATCGAGCAGAGTAGAGAGCTCGTTGGTTGTGAAAAAAAGTATTCAAAAGACATCTCGCTACGAAGATGTATGAGAAAAAAAGAGGTAGAAAGAGAGAAAATCAGGAGGCGTGTAACACTCGCGTTCCAAGCCATTAACGCTTTATTTGGACGAGGAACAATAAAGATCGATCTATCGCCTACAGCGCACCAAGTATCACGCGTCTCTTCTTCCGAACGAGCCGCTTACTCTTTCCTGTTCGTTCACTCTCTCTCTTTCTCTTTCTCTCTCTCTCTCTCTCCGTTTCTATCTTCTTTTCCTTCTGCGAAGATTTTTTGCTGAGGTAAAGTTATCTCCGTTTGATCGATAGTCGAGCTTATCTCTGTATCTCATGGACCAAGAATATTACCTCCAAGAGCATCGGAGATGGACAAAAGAGGAACGGCGAGAATGAAAGAATCATCGAGACACATATGTCAAAAGTGTGTGTGAGGACACACATTTATAAGAGCATGTGTGCAGACATAAATGTTTAATTATTCAGAAAATTGGACTTAAATAACAATTTACATTTCTATCATTTTAATCCTGTAATATTATTCTCGAAAAACCGGGAAAAAAGTGATATTGAGCTTACATATTGACATATAAATGTTTTTTTCATTTATTGATGCATTTCTACAACTTTCTCTATAAGCATATATAAATTATAAGTCAACTATTTGATCCAGAGAGTACTTTGACTCCGAACAACTTTGTGACGCCACAAATTTTCTTTAAGGACTAGATTTTTAACTCCAATTCTGTATAAAACCGTGGAAATGCAGCTAATTTTAATTTAATTTTAATTTATAAATTGTGAAGTTTATTTTATAAATTGCGAATATGTTGGTAATGATTTTGACTGCACTTTATTATTTCAAACATCCCAAAAAATATCGTTTTTGAGACTTGAAAATCCAAACTTTTGTTTTATTCGGTGGCGAAAGATGAAACAAGAATATAATATTGAAACCAGATTCCCAAGTAGACTACAATCGGTCGAGCAGCCATTAGTGCATTGGCGAAGGCGAACGGAGAAAGAAATAACGATAATAATTGGTCGTAAATTCATCAGATCAAACTGACTCTTTATGCTCCTGTATATGCTCGTCCTCGCTTTCTCATATATTATGTTCTCGTGAGCGAGGATGCGACAGAATATGCACTTGAAATTGACTGAGAAAGAGGAGCACGAAAAAAAAGGAAAGTCGATGAGTGATAAAGAGAAAAACGGCATGTGGAACTTAATGTGGATCAGCCGAGTTGAAATTTTCCGAATAATTAATACATTTAATTCTACCTGTCTATTATGTTGATAACAGTTAATAATTAAAGATTCCAATTTACACACGAATTTATAAAAGTCTGTGAACTTTTACAAGAAAAAAAATAGACATCCATGTGCTGTCAAACACGTTGTACAACATATTTCATGGAACCGACAACTTGAGTGAAAAATTGGTAAAATTTTCTATACAAGAAATTAAAAAAAATGACTTAATTGTTAAAATCCCGAACAAGACTATTTTTCTTGCCTGTTTCCCATGTTTATTATCTTCCATTGGATATTTTGATATTTTTAAACGCAAAATGGTATGACTTTTACCGAAGGACTGGGCGACAAATTACTTGACGTTTTCGATAATCGTTCGTATAAATACGTGGGTAAATAAATTTATGGACATACGTATACGGGAAGACACAAAACGATCAAGATGAGCCTCTTGTAGGATGAAAGTACACATATGCATGTCCAACGGTCACTCCTATAAACATGCTAATGGCGGTTTCCGATAGTAAGTTAGTGGCGCGATATCAAGTACGTTGAGTTTGTGCTTTCGTCGACGAAGCAGGACGTTCGATCGAGAGAGTAATGCAACGTAAAACGTTCCGGCTCACATCGAGATGTAAAAAAAGAAAATTAAAAACATCAACGTGAGTTCAAGTCATCCATGAGGAAAAAAAAATTTAGATGACGAGCAGGGTACCGTGTCATAGATAAATACTGAGGGAGGGTTACGAGGGAGACGTTGTTATTCAGATTGATTTAGAAAAAGAACCAAATTCACTCAAATTAGTCCCTAAATTAAAACCTATGATTTGATTATTTTACAAAGATTAGAGATTAGAAGATTCAGTGGCATGAAACCGTGTGAAGGACTGCTGTTGTTCGAGAACGAATTGTTGAACTAAATCAATGATGACACAATGTGATGAAAAATGTGTTTCTCTTTTTTCCGCATATCTCGGTATTGAGTAAAAATATAAATTTTCAATGTTCTGAGATGCACTGTCTCTTTCAATGAAGTGTATAATCGAAGAAACAACGATTTGGTTAAATCGACAAAGACTTATTGTCAATCAACGATGATGCAGAAGAATGTGCTAAAAAAAAATCCATAGCAGCCTCTTTCTGGACAATTGATAAATAATGATCTACCTTTTACGAGAGGGGAATAGCAATATCAACGCAAAATCGTTCTCACCCACAAAAAAGATGTTCGGCAAAAGCAAAGAAGAAAAAGTGGTGCGTGTGACTTTTGGTGCCCGATCCACGTACGGAGTACGTTGGAGAAAAGAAAAACGATTTAAAAAAAATAATAAGAAAAACACATACAAAAATCTCACGAGAAAAAGAGGGAACGCAAAAGAATGGTTGGCCACATGTATAAGGGATCAAGAAAGAGCGAATGAGAAAAAGAGTAAAAAGGATTGAAGCACGAGGCTGAAAAGATGCAAAATGTGTCGGTGATGTGAGACACAGAGTGAGAGAGGACGAAGAGCTGCAAATGCCCAAAGGATAAAAGAGAAAGGAAGACGGAGAGAACGAGAAAGGAAGAGAAAAGAGTGAGACACAAGGGCAAAGAGAGAGAAGGGTTAGTAGCTCTTGTAACGCTATCGACCCTGTCGCTGTACATCACCGCGACACCATCCTAGTCGGCTCATTTTCAGGCAGGAGCAGGAGCAAGCAGCAGCAACACAAGGAATACCACACAATTTCAGGGCGTAGTAGGAGTAGCGGGCAACTATATACTCCAGCCATTATTTCGGATGTCTCCCGATCCCTGCCACTTTGTCTTTGTACATGCATGCACTCACCAACACATTTCAAACACAAACGTCTTTATAAAACACATACATGGAACAGTTGGTGTAAAATTGAACCACTGTTCAAATTCCAGAGTATCCGATAGTAAAAAAGATTTAACCAATGCATCCAATTCGTCGATTTTTTAATTTTGTTGGATTTGACGATACAGAAGACCAATTTTTTGTCATCTCTACAATTTAGCTTTGACATCGATTAATATGAAGATCATTCGTTGTGACAGCACGACTGGATAATCGAATTGTACAATTTCAACCAAACATGTTGTGGATAAGAAATCAACCATTTTTAATGTCAAAAGTGGTTAAAAACTACTGTGCGTTTGATAACGTGGAAAACAAGTACCGAAGTAACTGCTTATCGCAAACTAGAAAATTATGCTTCGAAATATAGGAGCAGACTGAATTAAACATTTGTTTAAAACGTCATAATAACTGAGGAAGGGTTTAGTACCTTTTTCTAAATGTGGAATTTCCATTTAGATGGCTGTCTCGTCTAAGCTCGCTATCTTGGCTTACATCAAAATTGAAACGACTTTGGTGCTAGCTTTCATGTTGACATTAGAACAACCTGTGCTTGGATGTCGTATGGTAAAGATCCAAGTCCCAGGAAACCCAGCTCAGGTCCAAGGAAAAGCTACAATTGACAATTCAACGTCGAGGTCCATTTTGTCACCAACGTTATATATAAAAGGAAAATAAAGAAAGAGAAATGTAAAATAAGAAATAAGGTAAAATGAAGAGAGAAGGAAAAGTTGAGATAGATAGAGATAAAGCGAGAGACTCGTTTTTTGCTGATGGCTATATATTTATATATAGATATGTATAAAAAACACAGGTAAAGAAAAGAGCCACTTGGAAGATCAACGGCAAAAGAGAGATATCGAATAAAAAATAAGAATATGAATAAAAAGGAGTGGGTTTTGCGGGAGGTGCGGAGAGTTTTGTGCGAGGTGCCCAAATGGAAGGTGATGATGCTTTTGCCGCGTGCGAACCGAACACTCGAGAGAGTCTTGGGTTTCCACGGAAGCTGAAGACTCACCCCTACCACCAACTTCATGGTGCACTGCGGGGGAGGAGAAACGATTTAACGGGTGCGAAGCTTTTATAGCGTTGTCCTGACAGCGAGGATGTATAAGAGGATAATACTTTGTTATATATACATACATGTACAGGTACTCAGATGTGTATATACGCGCTTCTTGCCCTGGTAGCGAAGTTGAGCGTGTACAACTTTGTTGATGGTCTCAGATTGCTTTCACTAGAATTTGCTCGATACACGTCCGCGAACAGGAGGAAGCGAAAAAGGAGAAAGAAAGAGAGAGAGGAAAAAAGAAAAATTTGCACGAGTTTCCATATAAGAATTCCGAATAGAACAACTTACATGTTTCTGGACTGTGTATAGTCGTTGAATTTAACCCAACTCTGACAACGGTAGGAAACAGGTCTTTGTAGGGAATACTCGACGATGCGTTGTTGAGTGTTATCGTGAATTTCTAATTGTTCCAACTTGGTTCGATGTTTCTACGTTTTATCAGATACTTATATTACATTTTTTCAAATTCTACAGGTTTACATATCTATTCCGATTGAACGTTAGAACTGCGATCGAGCACAAGGTTTCATGGAGAACGTACCATAAAGATTATTATCAATTAGACGAAACCTGCTCACTCCTTGGCTCTTCTATCTCAACCAAATTACTTTTTCTTTCCTTTTTTCCGGTTATATCTCCTTTTTAATGCCCGTAATAATTGAAATTTTATTAGTTTCTGGAGAAATCAAAGACTTGGCGCGACTACCTAATGTTAGGCATAAAGAATTCATTCGGCTGTGCAATCATCGGTGGTGCTCGCTCGATGCAATAAACTTCCTTAAGTTGTTGTGAACGAGCTGATTAGTAACTGATTTTGAAGTATCTGGAGTGAACAGCAGGATATTCTATGCTCGCAGTTTCTCCAGAGAAACTTCATAACAAAATCTCTTCGTTGAAAGCCTCTTCTGTTTTACGTATCAATTATGATCTAGTTAATTTCAACTCAAGATCCCAGTATTTTGACGTGTAGAGAAAAAAATCGTCCTTTTAGAAATGAAACAAGTTTCAAAACTTCTGTAATTTGGTAGCCACCAAAGATTCAAAGGCTGTAGAACAGAAAGGTAGTAAAAAATAAGATGTTGGACTGAAATCTTTGGTGTGTACAATTTGATATCGGAGTTTGGTTTGATAATACGGACGTTTCGGTAGATTTCTGTCTCAATATCCTTCGATCACTAACTCTTTTCCTCTTTTACTCCAGTTTAGTTGATTGCTATATACTCCAATGTGAGGAGAGTACGTGGCCGTGTCTTAGTTATTCCGATAGGGTGAAAGCCCCCACGCTCGCGAGTAAGGTTGTCGATTGGTACGATTAGGTGAGAAAAAACACGGCTGAGAGGTGAGAATCAAAATGAAGAAGTGAAAAAAAGAATGAAATAAAAACCGAACAGGGTGGATTGAGAAAAAAGAAGTGAGTGTGTGATGGAGGGGTTATAAGTTTCTTTGGATTCGAGATGTGAGAGAATACGTGGGTCAACGTGAATTCAATCGACGAAAAGGGCGATGGTCAGTCGACGAGCCAATTAGCTCCGATCCAATGCTCAGGTCTACACAGAGGCGAGAGAGTATCTCCCGCCAACTGCGAGAGCTGTATGTGCTGCCTTCTCTACTCTGTAGAAAAAGAACGGTGGAAAAAAAGTAAAAAATAAAAGGGGGAGAGGGAGAAATGGAAAGGAGAAGGATCTTCTGAAGTTTTAGTCTCCTTCTCACGAGTGACCTGGAAGGCTTCCGGGCCCAAGAAAAAGACATTTATACCAAAGGCAATCGGTTGTACTCCTCCGTGTATATCCGTAGTGATGAAGGAATCGCCGTTGAACAAGGACCACGTACCCAACAGTCAGCTCTCCGGGAGAGGATACAGTCCTATCTTATCCGGTCCCGAGGAAGTTTATAGCCCGGTCGACTCTAATTGGGCGAGAAATCATCGGGCACTCCTTTTCCTCTCCTACGTTCACGGTCAAATACACCACTAATTCAAGATCCTCGCGTTATTGCCATCCCCAATGCAGATCCTCCATCTCTTTTACTCACACCTTCTTTTTCCCCACTTTCTCTGCTGTCTCCCTTCATTTTTTGATAATCTCCTTTCCTTCTGGTTCGTGGAAAATTATTGCAATTATTTCCATACTTTCAATAAGTTTTTTGCTGTGACAATACATTTATATTTTTCAATAATATCATTGTTGCAGCACTTGTGGTGTAACAAAAATAATAATAATAAATTATTTAAAAAAACAACATGTTTACGAGCATTGCTGTACTGAATATAAGAAAATTTATCTACATTCAGTCTTTTTAACGGTTATTTTCCATCTCGTTAAAATTGACTGAAATATTCTCACAGCGTGTAATAATTTTTTCGAACGAATATTACGTTTACCGAAATTTCAATCTCTTACAAGATTTTATCGAGTCGCATATAAAGGCATCAACTCTTCACCAGTCTGACAAATCGGTATAATTCGAAGTTAAATGTAGAAATCATTCTTTCCTTCTATCTACATAAATATATATAGATATACACACACACAGAGGCTCAGGCACGCGTGTAAAAACTTGAATTTTTCGTCGTCGGCTCTTTCGGCTTTCGTAAAAACTCCCGCGCGTGAGATCTACCATATTTATACTTCCAGTCTTGTATCCCAAACCGATTAAGCCATCTCTGCCGCGCGTCGCAACGACATTCTTCGAGGACACCTTTCTCTCTCCCTTTTTTCTTTCTCTCTCTCGCGCTCTCTCTCTGATACTCTTTCTCTTTTCTTAGAGCATCCGAAACGTAGTCCTAATTCGGCAAACCTTTAACATGTATTTTTATACCATTTTCCTCAAGCAAAGATCAGAAAGAAAGAAAAATAAAGTGCAGGGAGTTAATTGATTCGTAGCTGATTACTTTCTATCATTTCTTAAGGAACGTTCTTAACAAAGATTCGCACGCGTATACGGACCAAAAGGGAAACAATGGACGCGTGCGCTCAGCATCCATCGAAGGAAACACAAAAGTGCATGGTTCCCATAAAACTGGTCGTTGGCAAGCTCTGTGGTAGCTTAAAGAGAGCCCACGAACTTTTTGGAGTACGGATTTTGAGGCCGTTTTTTTCAGAGTGAAATAAATGAGGCAAGGGTATGGCTCATGATGCATGGAAATGAAGAGAAGGAAAGAATTTGAGGTGGTGAAGAGAGAAAGAAGGAGAAGAAAGTGAGAGACGAGAAGGAAAAGACTACGGACGTACGGAGCTGTATTGCTCAACGTATGGAAACGAGCAACTAAAGCGATAGAAAGAAGTAAGAAAAAGAGAGAGGGATTCTCCTTATACGAAGAGAGACCGCGCGCGAGTTGGACAGCGTTGGAAAAGGAAAAGAAAAACAAGATACGAAGAGGAGGAAGAAGAGCAGAGAAAGAAGAAGATAAAAATAAAAAGAAGCCGAGAGGTGCCTCGGCCACTCGTCCAGCAATATCTCATTGAGAAAGGAGGAGGGTGACTTTAATGTGCCCCTCGTCTCGTGGGCAATCGCGTTGAGGCACCCGACGTGCCGGCAAGGAGTAAGATCGTTAATCTTTCCGCGCCGATCGGTCTCAGATAGTAATTGTTACGTTCTCGTTTCTCGCGCCTGACTGCCAGCAACCAGCAGCAAACACCACGCGAAAACTTGAACGGCAGCGAGTAGCAGAATCTCTATATATATTTATGCATATATTTATCTATATATATGTATATATATAAATAAGTTCTATATAGTTGTTTCGAGTTGATCCTCAGAGTCGACTATCAACCCAAGCGAGAAGAGTCCTGGTATTTGTATCTTCTCTCTTCTCGACGTGTTGAACGTACATAACATATATATATGAGTATACTATACACTTAACGTTCAAAAGTATTTTACAACCTATGCAAATTGGCGTATTTGGGTATAAGCACGCGATAAAAGATAATTTCGTTAAATTGAGAAATTTGTATTTAAGTTGCATTTTCTTTCTTATTTTCCTAACTATTTTCGAGAACTCTCAAGCAAACTTTTAATATTTCATGCTCGTTTATTTTTTGCAAATTATTTATATTTGCTTTTACGTACCTTTCGGGAGATCGATTATTCGGATTATTTCAGTGGTTACCTCAACCAATGTTGTGAAATCTGATTATAAGAATGTTCTTAATTCTGCAGAAACATTCTGACACCTCGGTCAAGTACTCCGGAGCTTTACCTCAAAATCAGACAAATTTTTGAAACGTTTCATTTATTGGTTCGAGCTCTTTCCAAGGCTAAAATGATGATTCCTTTAACCACAGAATTCTCCGATTCGACACTGTTGTTGTGTCTCAAGTTAAATTGTTGAAGACCAAACGATCTTTCGTGTTTATTGATTCGCTGATTATTTATTCTGTCGAGCAGACAACAACAAACTGTTCGAATACAGCAAACTCGATGCAATTTTTTTTCCAGTTTACAACTGAGACTTTTCAAATGAATTCAGCACATGAAAAATAATTTTATTACAACCAGTTTGTTTTTTTTTTCTTTTCGTATTTGAACTGAAGTTCTGTTCGATAATAGAAGTTTCACCATGTTCCTGCATCGATCTTTTTCGCCACCATGTCCAACACTCGTTGCGAATCTCTCGAGTCCCATAGTAACGATAATTCGAATTCTCTCGATGTGTGTTGATAGAAATGTTTTCTGCGACTTTCAAAGATCTCTTGCCACGAGACTGAGAGAAAGAAAGAATAAAATCGACACGAGAGACGCGTTAACGGCTCGCGCCAAGTGTCGCCGAGCACGAGAACCAGTTTATCCTCTCATTCTTTGTAACTCAGACGAAGGAGGGAATGAGAGAAAGAGACAGAAGCGTGAAAACCCTTATTTGCAAATCTGGAGAATTCGCGAGTTAATCGCTGCAGTGGTCGCTTCTTATTCTCGAGTATTATTTTTATTTTTTTTTACTACGTGCCTCACTGGTTCTTGCGATATTTGACATTTTTGCCTGCTCGGGGTTGGTCGTTGGCTTCTGAATATATATATACATTTTTTTTTTACTCCATCGATCCAACACATATATTTTTCTGACTGGATGATAAATAACTACTGAAAAGTATTTACAAACCATTTTGCATTTCACTTTTAAATAAAATTATCTCAACAAAAAGTATTGTTTTTCGTACAGAGGTATATAATGTATGCTAAACTAAATTTTTATTGTAAATTCACCCACATATGTGTATTAATATAAATATATGTGTGAATACACATATTTATAATATTTTATATAATGAAAATACATAAAACAGAGTGTGTGTCGTGTTGATTTAATGAATTATCATATTTCCTACGAACTATACACAATATCCAGAAAATTCATTGATTAATCTTCGTTTTGTTTGCATTTTTAGGACTAGTTTCGATCAACTCGATCATTTATTTATTTATTTAATGGTCGTTCAAAGTTTTATGCGTCGAGGATTAAGAGGAAAAGGGAATGAGTAACTAGTTTCACTCTTTTTGAGAGATTAAAAGAGAGACGTAGTCATTTTTGATTTTTTTTTTGTTTTCGTTTTTTTCTTTTCACTTATGTACACTTTTGGCTCATTTATATGAAACTCACCGAGAATTTGCCATTAGTCCGCGACATGTAAATATCGATTTACTTATACACACTCGATCGTCGCACCACTTATTTCAATTTAATTGGTGAATATCTCGATCGTTTTGCCACCTTCTCTCCCGAAGAACACGGAATAATCTTTCACGGCGCAAGCGCAAAAGATCGCCACGGCACTCGCTTTAATTTAATTGGTTAACTCGCCGATAGGCTCGAGAGTCAGCCTCAGGCAGCTCGGGAAATTATTCATCGCTCGCTACGACGATCTTCACTCAGTCGATCGTTAATCCGCGGTACGTACTTAGGATTACAAATGTTTTTACGCGTTAACATACGTGCGTATGTATTTATGTAACTGAAAATATTCAAAATACTCGATTGAAATAATAAAACTGTCGTCGCAATCATTTTATTTCGAGAGTTTTCAATAATCGTATTTGGAAACTTCTGTATTTTGATCCATTTCTGATTAAAGAGAGATTTGATAATATGCTCAGTAGAGAAAATGTTTTTTTTTTTTTTCTTGAATTAAATTGAATTGAATATCTTGAAATTTAAGAATTTCAATTTGAATTCACGAATAATTAAAGAAATTTTGTAATTTATTGGTAGGGTCGATTTGAGGGAAGTTAGAAGAATCGATCGATGAGAACGACAATAATTCTTTAAGAATAAAATACTTCAAAGTATTGGATTATTAAACAAAGATCGAATAAATTGAATTAAAAAGATTTGAGAATAGCGAGTGTAACGATGTAAAGTAGAGGATAACATTGTTCCAGTTGAATACGTAAAGGGTGTATATGCGTAAGTGGTACCGGCGACTTAAATGATGTGTCGTGATGAAGTGTTTGTTGATAGTAATCGGAACAGCAGTAGATATACAATAGAAGGATCGAGAAAGAGAATAATAAAGAGAGGAGCAAATAGAGAGAGAGAGAGAGAGAAATAAGAGCTGTAGATTGTTCGAATCGAAAGGGGTTGGTGGTGCGATACAAGATTACAATATGGACGAAAGAGATTCACCATTTCACAGATTGACAAAGAGTTCAACAGTATTTCGTAGGGCGTTGAGAGATCTCGAGACGATGACACAAAACATTGAGAGGGTATAAACGTGAAGATAATCGTCGCACTGTCTCATTGTTTTTATTTGTTTTCCACTTTTCATACACGGAGCATCCTTGAAAGAATCTTTGTTTACGATGAAGTACGTCATTCTACAAATGATTGATGTTAGAATCAAGTGATTGGTAGCTGCTTGCACTTATCTTTATTTAGATTGAAATTAGATTGTCTTCTATGTTTGTATTCTTAATTGTGGTAGGTCAACGATCGTGTTTCGTAAGTTCAAGGGGTTGCTGATCGCTCCAATGATCTCTCCAGGCCAACGGAGACGAGGTTACGATTTCTTGGTCAGAATCTTGTACGTCTATTTCTTCGTCCTCGTCGTCCGCTGATTCAACTTCCATCGGTCCAGGTCCGACGGATCTTCTACCACGCTCGATTGGACTCGTCGGCGATGGTGTTACATTCGTAATCGTTGTATCATCTCCCACCAATTGACTTATCATCCTAAACGCGCTTGGCTTTCTCTCAACTTGTCGCGTTGTTATTCCGATACTATCTAATCTGTCACAAGATGATGAGCTCGTTGGTACCGTCGTTGTGCCTGTTATTACCGCTCGGAATGCACTATTTTCGCCTCCCATACCTCCTATCGAACATCCCGACACCGTACGGCCGATATCTAAACCAGTCGCGGACACAGTATGTTGTTGTTGTTGCTGCTGCGGCTGCTGCTGCTGCTGCTGCTGCTGCTGTGGCGGTGGCGGTGGCGGCGGTGGCGAACGCTTTAAAAGATTCATTCGTTGATGACGCCGCCACTTTGCCCGTCTGTTGGAAAACCAAACCTAAGAGTCACGAGTTAGGTCGTTAGAAGGCTCGTGACTTAACGATAATGGTAATTCAGCGAGATATATACAACTTAGGAAGAATTATATCACGAAAACAGCCGGGAGAAGATAAAAGAACTGAAGATACTGTGACAGACATACACTTTCGAATAAAATGTTTAGAAAGACTTGGTATGGATCGAATGAATTGTTTTATTTGAAACATTAAAGAAAGAATTTCATTAATTTTTTATTCAAACTTTACAGGAATTGTGATTGAACTTTCAACCCTTCGAGCCATATCTAGACTTGCGTTGTTTTGTCTGGTCTGTTGGTTTTTTTTTTTGCAGTTTTTTCATTGTGACACTACGATTTTATCAACAAATACCGAATTTTTTGGTCCTGCATGGTCCCTGGGACACTAATGAATGTGAAAAAGTATGAACGGTCCTTATTTGTTAATTGCACGAATATCACTTTAAAGGAATAGTTGAATTTCGTAGTTTTTCACGAAATGAAATCATTTTTTGTTCAACTGCTATGAACATGGAAATTGCAATTTGTCTACAATCTCAATGAACTCCAAGAATTTACATGATTTTCGTTTTATTTTTATAATAAGCAGATCATTTTTCAATTGCGAATTTTTGAAGGACTAAACAATCATGGGCAAACTAACGAATCATTCGGCGAATGTTGCCCGAACAGAAACGACTGAAAGTTTAATAATCCATTTAATATTCAAAGCTCTCCCGGTGTATGAACGAAAAAAAAAGTGAAAGAGAAAAAAAGATTGAAAGGAATTGGACGACATAAATAAATTTGGTGTCTCACCTGTACACGGGCTTCGGATAAGGAGGTTTTTGATGCAAGACGTTCTCGGGTCGAGACACAGGGATAGTGTGATCTCTCAAACTCTTTTTCCAGTTCCTCCAGTTGTTCAGGACTGAAAGTTGTTCGATTACGCCGGAATTTTGGTTGTTCGGATCCGTCCAAACTTCCGTCATCACCATCTCCGTCTAAGGAAGCAAAAAAAAAGAAAAAAACGTGCCTACGTGTTATTCTTTTCGTACGAATGCAAATATTAAGGGCATACATTTAATAAAACAAAGAAAAAGGAACGAAAAATCTAGCTCAAGCCTCCATAAATCTCATTTATTCGAGCTCCGAATCGTGTTCGAATACAAAATGTCGACGGCAAACAATTATTGAGGGAATAACAAACAAAAAAGCACAAAAAAATGTACCTCATGTCTCCAAAAATCTCTTTTGTTCGAGCTCCCATTTAATATACGTATAAAATATCGTTACATTTCGCTCTCCAACATTCAGTCCTGATAAATTAATCATTGAACTCGTAGTGTAACTCCAAACGACAAAAGCACGAACTGCTGTTACAGCACAAAATGTCAGAGATCGTTACGAACGTGATTTTAATCTCATACTTCTTGACGTCTCGGATACGATAATGAAATTGTGGAAAACAAGAAGCAAAATAGTTGGCTTACTCTCTGTATGCACAGAGCGGAGAACTGATCCCAATGATTATATATATATATAGCTAAACATTGGTGAGCGCGATCTCAAACGTCGTGAGAGTTCCGCGACGAAAGAACCCTGTTGTCCCGATAATTTATGTCACGTGCATTCTTACTCGCTGTTTATATGGTCGTTAATGAATCACTAAGTAGCGTGCTGTCTGGCGTTATAAACTGCCTGATCATATCCAAACTTCTAGTATGTTAAATTCGTATATAACTATATGTTTGTAGTACGTGTATTTATAAACACAGAGCTACTCCTCCGAACTCTCTATGTCTGCCTCCAACATTTCATCGAACTCTTGTGTGTTGTGTAGGTGGCATGTGATATGAAACTGCCCCAACATTATTATACGACTAACACGTGGCTACGTCTCAAATTCCTAGACTTTTGACTGTACGCTGTGTATATATTTTATAATGATATTAATTATTCTTTCCCTTGGTCTTATATTTGGCCTTATCTTTGGTCCAGAAGAGCGAAGTT
Source organism: Campoletis sonorensis (assembly GCA_013761285.1). NCBI lineage: Eukaryota > Metazoa > Arthropoda > Insecta > Hymenoptera > Ichneumonidae > Campoletis > Campoletis sonorensis. Next base: position 320,134 of record JACEOJ010000121.1, read on the forward strand.
AAACAGAAAAAATTCAATGGAAACATTTACTCCTGGGGTAAAATATGCTCAAAAATAGAGTCGGAAGGATTTTTTAGGGATCCATCATCCGACAAAAATCAATGAAAAAACAATTCTCATGGTGTTGTAATATTTTGTAGAATTTCTTTTTCAGAATAAAATGAGTTTCAAGCTTTTTTGATTGTTTCTTCCAATTTTGTAAACGTGCCTACGAATTTTCGGAATATATTACGAATTTTATCTCATTGTTTTGAATAATTTAGTGAAAGGATGTGTAAAAAAAACTTGTATAGGCACTTCTAACAGGATGATAAAGAAAAATCATTTCTTTTACAAAATGAAGGCCTAAACCTTGATTATCCATTTGTTTTGTCCTCATTTTTTTCCTCATCGGGATATTATTGTCACGTTTTTACAAAGCACATGTAAAAAATGTATATGTGTTTTTTTTTGCTGTTGATTTTATTTTTTATTTTCCTAAAATCGTATCGTACAAAATTGGGGAGAGAATTTTCGAAGGTTTGAAAAATGATATCCGAAAAAATCAATTCTAGACAATAAAAATAAAAAGATTTGATTAGCAATGGAATGCGAGTGAATATGAATCGTACGAGCAATGAAAATTTTTATGTAATTGTTTGTGAATGAAACGTTTCGGGAAATGGAATCGAAAGAACTTTTTGAACTTTGGTCCAGCGAAGTCAAAATCATTTGAAATTCCAACTGCTTGCTCAGCAGCAAGTTTTACGTTCCAAAACGTATTTAAGGGTGAAATAATAAGGACTCTAAAACTTTGGAGCATGAAAAAGTGAACAAAGATGAAAAAAAGAGTTTTGGTTTTCTTTTAAAATTGAATTGAGGAATAATTACCTTGAAGGTAACTGCGAGCTATCGAGTCAGCATGAAGTGCATGCTCCGGACTTCCGGCGACGGTCGCCGAAGCTGCTGCTGTACCGGGGCTGAGCGACGGCGGAAGTAAAAGTGCCGAAGCAGCTCCGGTGAGTCCCGAAGCCAGAGGTGGCATCATCCAGGGGTGTCCTGGTGCTCCAGGGGTTGGCCAGCCAGCCGATAAATGATGGGATGATCCAGGATGATAATGAGCCGAATTAAAGTAGGGATGAGGTCCTGCTGCGTAAAGACCGACACCAGCGGCTCGAGCAAATTCAGCAGCGGCTCTTTCCGCAGCCCGATTCCTTAATATACGATTTATGCTGCTGACAGATGGCGCTGTCGCATTACTACAAACGCCTAGAACACCGAAAACAAAAGTGTTACATAATTATCGAATTTTCGGTATAAAGTCTGGCGCTAATATACGCGATATCGATGCGACAATGAAAGTTTATCAGAAAGGGCCTAATTCCCATATCAGCACTGTTCGATAATGATCTCCTTTCAAAGCTAATGATGATTATCAGAGACATGTGTGAAATTTACGTCAATAGAAATTCTATTCATAATGAATCAACACTTGTGAATCAAAATGAATAACATTTATTCTTCTGCCATTTCATATTATTCCGAAATAGACTTAAGTTTTCGATTAGCCTGAATTATTGCCAGGATGTACGAAGATTACGAATGATTGAAGTATGGAACATTTCGTAATATTTTATTTATTTTATTTTATTGTGGTCTGATCAACGGGTTCGAAAGTTTCAAAGCACAATTTTTAATACAAGCCGAGAATCTGGCTTTCGACTGGAATAATTCGAGATGGAATAGGCAAAAAACTAGTTTCAAAATTTAAACAATTAATTGGATGATGATTAATATTGTAATAAAAAAAAAAAATAACAAAACTGATTTTCTACAAGATTTGATCATTGGAATAAAACTTTACCTTCTGAGATGAGCCGCTCTCGTATCTCCCATGCGAAGATTGTTGGATTCTCCCTTTTGTACTGTTCGATTTTTGCTACTACTGCGGGCGTGGCTACCTTCGGTTTGCTGCCGCCTATCAGTCCGGGCGGTCGTAAAGTTCCTGCAACACGTGAATACGGAATTGTTTATTTTTATTTTTATTATTCATTATAACGCAATTAAACATTTGAGATAATTAAATTAATTGGATTATACCTCATTCCCATAAATTACGGAAATTTGGGTTTTTATTAATTATATGGATAAAGTTAAGCATTTAATTCACCGCTGTCTCGTTGACTTAAATAATGACTTATCCCTCATGCTTCCTACAATAATAAATAATACTACAGCGTAAAAACTACTCGTGTAAAGCGTGCTAAGCTTTGACACGTACCTGAGCATAGACATTATCTTTTCATTCTCTTTTTCCCTCTCTCTTTTTTATTTCAGGTGATTCGCCAAGGACAAATTATCGTAAAAACACCAATATCCATAATACATGCGTGGCAGCCTCTAATTAAATAATAGAAACTACAAAAACAAGTATTCAAAAATTGATTTCTTTCTCAAAATAAGTAAACGAGACAAGTGAACAAGATAAGTAAAATAGAAAGTAAACATGTTTTGCACAATTTTTATTTCGAAACTACGAAAACAAACTGTATAAAATATGCAGAAAGTGGTTAGAATTGGTTTCTCATTGCAAAGCGAAATTTAATCAACTAAATACAATTGAGCGCACGAATTGCAGAGAAAAATTATAAATCGAGAAAATTAGCTTTGGAAAATGAGAAGAAGAAGAGAAACTGATTCACAGCGTTAACGACGATTCTGTCATGTGAGTTTGATTTCAGGTCAAAAAGCTGTTTGACACTAGTCACATGAATGCTCAGTTCTCACTACTATCTACAATTCTACGTTTAATTATTTAGAAAACATTGTTGACGATAGATCGACGAAACCCTAATTTGTTAAATGAAAAATTTCACAATGTCACATTTTCAGCAGATTTTTCAAAAAATAATCCGTTTGTTTCAAGCGGTTCCGATGTATCACGTCGTATTTTATTAATCGAAAGGTCTTTAAGGAATACAGCACGTTGATTATTTTTAAGCTGGATAATTTTTCCACGTTAGTTCATTGTTTTATTGGTACCTAGAATATTTCATGAATAAAAAGCTATAACTTGGTAAACAACTTGAAAAGTACGGTTTGTTTTCTACAGAAAATATCGCGATGATTGAAATTTGCATCTTTTGCAATTGATTGTGGTTTCGTAAATTTATCAGTATGAATGCTACCAAACAAGAAATATGGAGCACATTAATCGTCTTAAAACTCAACATTTACGTTCTAGGTTTCAACTCCTTTCGATACAAATTACTTCTTAATTAGCTGTGAATCAAATTTAACGATATTGTGTCAGAAGAATGAGTCATTGAGCCAGGGAAAACCGGGCTTTGTTGGAATTGCAAATATTTTGTTGGATACGTTAAAAACAATTGGTCGAGGACATTAACCATTGTCATGTCAACAGTGTATTTGTTTCAGCAACAAAAAACACTGTGGAGTTGAAGAAAAATTGGTTTAATATCCGCAGATAATTCTGTTGAACGTATCCGATGAAATATTCGCAGCTGCTCGAAAATTCGACGTGTGACAACGTACGAAAATTCGATGTAAATTAATAGTCAAGATAATAGAGAAATTAGGGATCGTGACTCGAGAGAGTTTGAGTTTTCTGTAAAATCGAGAATAATTGGGATGCGAGTTAAGAAGTAATTTGAACCTGAAAAAGCTCGGAGGATTTATCTCTCGATATGAGGACACACGTGTGATGATAAAAAAGGCAAAAAAAAAGACGGTCAAAGAGGCAAGTGAAGGTATAAAAGAAGTCTATCGTGTGAGCCCCTTACGTGATTGTTAATGTAAACCAGAGGCGCAGGCAGACTTGAGCAATTATTGATCGTTATTACGTATCCCCATTATCAATAACAATAATAAAGAGGAAAGGAAGAAGAAAAAAAAACGGGAGACTGTTGCGATGTTCGCGGATTATTCGCGGGCGAGCACCAAGAAAACGGGCCCAGGGACGCGATTCGATGGTTTGTTATATCGCGTGCGCTCCCACGAGAGTCAAGTGCGTGCTGAAGAAATAAACGATGTACCACAAAACGGACAAAAGAGAGCGAGAGAATAAAAAAAAGTAAATGAAAGATCAAGAGAAAGACAGCGAATAGAAAAAGAGAAAAACAACGCGAGAAGGAGAGGGAGAAAGTCGAAAAAAATGACCTAATAGGTATATTTGTACCTCAAGCAAGCTCTTCTTCCTTCGGGCTACCGATCTTTCTTTCTCTTTCTCTCTCTCTCTTTCTCTCTCACACAAACACATTCACACAGTATTTCTCTTTCACCGCCTCATTCAGTCAACCCTTTCCAACAGCTACACAAATTTCTTCCCTTGTGTTCCAACTCCTTTATTTCTATATAAATATTAAACAGTTCTCGTTGAATATATATTACGTACTAAATTAATATGACCGCGTGAGTATGTTTAATAAAAGAAACCGCACGCAGTCAATTGCATTGCTGTGTATAAACGCCGTATCAAATGCTGAGGTTAGTCGGGACGCAGCAGGGTCCACTTTTAACATCGTCGATCTCTTTCTACACATATTTGGTGGTGTCCTCACCATTTCAATTTTTAGGGACAGTGTAACACGACTTTAGACATAGAAAAAAGGGTTTTACTCATTTTTATGTCACCGGTACGCGCTTTGCATATTCATAATTAAAAAATTTGTATTCTCAACAGGTCGAAGGTGAACTGTCAAATCAAAACTTCGTCGTATTATCAACACTTTTGTAAATTTTTATTTAAACGATCAACTGCTTTCGATCCAAGTTAACTTTTTCATGATATTCATTTTTTTTTAAACATCAAAGTGTGCAGTTTGTGTTATTCGGAAACGAAAGTAATTTGCGAAAACTAATAAATTGTTGGCAATAAAAATATTGAGGTCAAATTTCTGCAACTTTTATTCATGACAAATATTTTTGAAAATTCTTTTTGACAGTTTGAAACGAGTTTGAATGTACTGTGTTTCGTGTTAGAAATCATGGCAAACACAATCGCCGACATAAATCCACACCACAGGGTAAACATATAAACACGGAGAGAACTGGGCAAGTTATAACAGCAAAAGATCCTTTGCTAGTCGTAATTTAGTTACAACAGCACGGCCTTAAGTACTCGTAGCATAATTTTCCTTACAGCAGCAAAAGAATATTTGCTGCAATAACGAAAAATGCAAATCTACGATAGATTTGTCGGAGGAGCAAATTCCGTGCTGTAGGAGCAAAATTTTTGCTACGGCAACGGATGACTTTGGTTACGCGAGCAGATGGGCGCGTAGCCGGTCAGCGAACATAGCATGAATCTTTATATGCTGCTCCTACGAAAAACTATATGCTGCTCCTACAAAAAACTATATGCTATCGATACATTCTCCCCTATCCTATTCGGTGGAGGCGAATATAACATATATAGGCAGGCATAACGAACAAGCATGCATGGTAAAAAGAAGTGCGAGCGTTCGGGGCAAGATTTCGTCGAAATATTTGTAATTTAATACAAGATTGTTGCGGCCGCGTACTTCGTGGAAAATGTACAGGGTCTTCCGAAAGAAAAACAAAAAGCGACGCGCGCAACAGCGTTACACACTTTAACAGATTTATTGCTACATTAAATTTTTTTAAATAACATGCATTTGAATGGTTTTTATTTAAAAATTATATTTAAAAAAATTATTTAAAAATTTATTATAAAAAATTTATTATATAAAAAATTTATTATATAAAAAATTATTATATAATAAAATAATTTATCGTATAAAAAATTTTGAATGTAATTCAAAATTATCGTATACAATAAATATTTGAAACATATATGGGCGGAATACTTAGAATTGTTTCATAAGGATTCGGTAGCGTAGTGGCCAAGGTTCTTAGTTAGCAATATAGGAGGTGTAGGTTCAAACCCCGGTGTAGGTAGGAAATTTTCTTCGGTGAAAACGCAGACCTGACTGTTCACAACTGCCGAAATGGAATGATGGCTCGATTCAAGATTGAAAATGTATTTTTAATTTTGTTTTCAACAGCTACAAAGCCATTTTATATTTAAATATAATTTGATAAACGTAGAATAAAAAAGCTCACGTAGCTAAAACAATGTGCTCGTCCAGCAAAATAATTTGCTCGTCCAGCAAAATAATTTGCTCGTCCAGCAAAATAATTTTCTCGGCCAACAAAAGCGTTTGCTGCTGCAACACGCTGTTGCTGTTTCACGAACATTTGTGTATGCTACGGGAGCAAAAGTTCTTTGCTGCTGTCTCATATCACACCTCAACATAGAACTTTTGTTACGGCAGCAAACAAATTTGTCGTCACTATATTAACAAACAAAATGTGTGGCGGTAGCGTGGCGTACGCTGTCATAACGCAAAAATTTCTCTCCGTGAAACTAAAAATTCATTGACCAACGGTTTCCATGTTCTCTTTAATCGTATTAGTGAAAAATAAATAAAAAATAAAAATCATACAATCCTTTGAATTCCACCTCGAAACCGCGCATGCATGAAATTACATAAAACGGTGTACCTCTTATTGTATCTCGTATACGGAAATGAACGGAAGACATAAAGAGACACGTTATTCATTTTTTTTTAAATAATAAGCAATGTGTTGTGATATTTTTAACACTGTTTTTTTTTTTTTTTTCTTAATTTTTTATTCTTGAAAGCCATGAGCAAAAGGCCCCGACAATTAAGGTCCTCGTCTGTGGTCCCCATAAATCGCGTGACTGACGAACCGAAATCAATCGATGACCGCCGATAGCCACTTTCCTTTGGCAAATTTTTGGGGATCAAGGAACAACGAATCGATGTTTCTTGACTCTTTGTGTACAAGCGGTTACGTATAACACTCACATCCATAAATAATTGGTTACGAATAACGGAATTTTGTAAAATTTAATCCTGAGAATATAAACACGAAAGGAAAGCGTTTTCAAAGAACTGATGTAGTTTTTTTTTCGTTGAACGTTCACACTAACAATAAAGAAACTTATTGATGCAGTGTTTGGCAGTGAAGACATGAATTCAAGGAAATACGTTTGAGGGAACACTCAAGATGAGGTAATTTTTCCGATGCGTAACTCCAAGTTTAATATGAGGAAAAAAAATAATCAAGTAGTTCCATTTATTCAAAATATGAGCATTAACGATGATAAAAATATAAAAACGAAGAAATTTAGTCCGCACTTGCACTTTTAACTGCGAATGCGAATAATATTAATTTTTCCGTAAAAATTTCTCGATCCTCTACCGGACACCATGTTGTTTCGAAATTATTGAAATACTGGACATCTCGTAAGGAAAGTATTGAAAAAGGAATGATCGAAAAATTGAGAAAAAAATAAATCTTTCCACGTCTGCGAAGCCCTGAAGGTTTGAATTGTCGTAATTTGTTGTGCAAGTGTTTTGACTTAGCGAAGCCATTCGTAGGAAATGGCGATAAGAAGCCCATGAAAAAATTCGTAAACTGTAAGCTTTGTCTCGTGGGAAGACAGGGCACCAAATAAATTATTGCTTTTGATATTATTGTCCAGGGTGATATAAATTGTCTTTTCTCGGTTAAGTAATTGCCCACCCGATTATGGTACATTATATTCACCTTGGGCGCCTAAGGAGGTTGGTATTCCGAAAATGAAGACATTATCCGTGAGGTTGAGAGGCTTACGCGAGTTGGGGTGAACGGTATTTTTACGAGCTACTCGTAAAGTTAACGAGGAGCGAGAAACTTGGGCCTCTGGACCCTTTTGCTTCTGTTCTTATATATGTATATATGACAATGTTGTTTCTCGTGGCTTGGTCTGTTGTAGTAAAAAAAGACTTGAAAGATTTTCAAAGAGAGAGAGAGAGAGAAAGAGTGGAGTAGCCCTGAAGAGCGTGGCACCCTCGTCCATGGACCTCGAAGAAGAAGAAGAAGAAGAAGAAGAAGAAGAAGAAGAAGAAGAAGAAGAAGAAGAAGAAGAAGAAGAAGAAGAAGAAGAAGAAGAAGAAGA
>JACEOJ010000121.1:328133-408133 GCA_013761285.1 Campoletis sonorensis
GAAGAAGAAGAAGAAGAAGAAGAAGAAGAAGAAGAAGAAGAAGAAGACTTGAACAGAAATGTATTTCTCTTTCTATATCGACTTGTATAGATATATCGTTTTTTCATTTTTTATTACACCACTCTTTGGAACTTCTCGCGCTCGCGCTTTGACTCTCCGCAACAACGTGAGGGGGCAATTCACAAGCGCGCGCCTCGAGAGCATCCTCCTTCTCTTTGAGGCAATAACCCAGCAGGAAGAGATAACACACTGTATACAAAAAAAAAACAAAAACAGAAAAAAAACCATTCATAAAAAAACCAAAAAAATGTCTGCATCCCTCGTTGGTTTTTTCTCTCGGCACTTTCTTTATTACCGCGCTAAAACGAGGCACTTTCCGTGAAATTCATCTCTTGCAAAAGTACATATAATGTTGGCAGCGTGAAAAATTTTCTTCTCGAGTCTTGAACAATCGCGTTGTTTGTCCCAAGCAGCATCGTTGAGCAAAGATAAAAATAAATGAGACAAAAAAGAAGGATCACCAACGCGTAAAACCTCTCGTTGAGAGGTTACCACGAACGAAGCCAGTTCTTGTGTTAGAAGAGGAGCAAACGATATCGGTGAAGAAATCGAAATATCATGAAGAAGCACCCGCGTGCCAATAACATTCTTAAGAATGTAGTGCAAATGATATTTCACCGAAAACAATTTCAACGAATGGTAGAATTTATACGACAAGAATTTTTTGTTTGTTATGCTTCATACTCGGAATTATCGTTTCTCATCCTGTCATAACTACAAACATGAGTGAATTACATTGTCCGAGAATTAAATGAAGTTATGGAGACGGAAGAAGATTTCTGCCACCGGCAAATCAGTCTCGAGACGATACTAATGATGAATGGAAATTTATTCTTTAATATCGTTTTTCGTGTATTCACGCCTCAGTAAATTGCAATATCGAAACATCATATTGTCCCGAAAAAGTTAAAACACTTTTTCGCGGTTATAACGAAATATGTTTAGATTTTTTATTTTTTTTTCGTATAAATATCGAGATACGGTGTAAAATATATAGCCTTAATAATACCTTTCTGGCTACTTGTTCACGCGAACACTTCACAAACTCGATAAAAAAAATGCCCCTTCTGCCCTGGCAAACCAGAAAGACCTTCAACTCTTCACTAACGGTCATTTTGTTCCTCTTAGTCTTCTTCTGATAGTTACACATCTATTATATACATAGAAACACACACTTGTCTGACGTTCTCACACCCGTAATTTTGCACTCTTTTTTTTCCTCATCCCTGTTCATTATTATTTATTATCATCCCAAGAAAGCGCTAAATTCAACAGAGAAAGAGAGAAGAAGAAGAAAGAGTGAGATAGAAAGACAGAAGAAAAAGAACGGCTTGGAAAGCGCTGTCGAGCAGCCCAACTATCGTTCTCTGTTATCCAATCGAGGAAGAGACTTTGATTTGTGAATGCACTTACCAAGAAGTTTGGTGACAACGGCCCCTTGCTGATTCAACGAAAGAACGTGATTCGCGAGATCGTTGTAGTGCCTCAGGGCACCAAGCCCGTGCGAAAGCTCGAGCAAACGCTGACGTGACGTACCACCGTTGTTTCCACCACTACCTGCTGTCCCAGCCGAGTTGAACGGGCTACCGGTGCAATTTTGCAGACCCACGCCTACGAACCAACAAGAAGAACTTGAATTATCAAGTGTTTACTTATTCCGTGTTTTTATTACAATATAAACTTGATGTTTGATTTTTATTTCAATCACTGTATCTATTTTTTTTTTCTTTTGATATTTATGAGAACTGTGAACGAAATTGACATTGAAAAATATATATTTGATCGACATTTTTACGGAATTATCGGAAATATCGTGAAATATTTCAATGGAACTACATTTTGTTCATTTACTTTTTATGAAATATAACATATTGACGATCAACTGCTTGAGGAGTTTCGATCGTTTCTCATGCGTTCGATAAATTCCAAGTTTAATTGTTTAAAATCCGTATGAATGTTCTTAACAGTCATACTCAACTGTGCGTAAAATTTGAGGAGTTTGACCGTTTAGAAATCGAGTTATTAGTTGTTAAGTATCGTCTTTTTTCGTAACTTCCCGTAAGACCTCATGTTAAAGTTGCGATTTTAAACACTGAATATCTCGATTACCAGACTGTGAAACCTTCTCAATTTTTTTACACATTATAATACGACGCTCAAGAAGATTCACGCGAAATTTCGAAAAATTATCTTGCAAAAATTGTATTCGATCACTTTGCTGTTATTTTGTATGTACTATTATGATCATAGCGATAGAACATTGTTAAATATACGCAAACAAAATGATTTATTTAATACCACTGATCTGAACGTTTTATTATTATGGTAAATGCCATAACATTTGTATAATTCATAAATGACAAAAAATGAATCCGTACGTAAAAAATATGATCGAATTATCATTTCAATAATATTTCAATAGTGCCTTCTCAACGTTACGCCATATTTGTTGTATTCTTCACTTGATGATCATTGTGTAAAGTCGATAAGAAAAATTGCATGCACTTTCGAAAATACGGAAATGGTAATTAACAGCACATTATCAGTCGACCTGTTAACTTAACGGGTTTTTGCTACTAATTTGCTTACTGTAAAATTATACTTCGCCTCGAAATAGTAAAAAGGCCCACTTGTACCTCCTCATTCTCTTGTAAGAGCTAGCGATTCTAACGGTTCAGGGCAGCTAGGAATATTTCATATGAACTTCGATATTTTTTAACACTTCGTACAAATTAGCCTGGAAATTATTTCAACGCTCTATTTAGTTTTCGTTCGTTTTTCATTGCTTACAAAGTTTTGTACTTCGAATTTTCTCAAAAACGATGAAAAAGTTGTTTTAATTTAATTTAATATCGATCGACATATGAACTCAAGTGAGAAATTATCTTTCACAGATAAATTGTCATTTTTTATTAATACCCTGATTTTGTTGATTGCAAAAATTCGTAGGAAAAAACGTTTTTTATCCTAAAGGCGAATCCAACCAAACTAATTATTTTTGTGATGATTGAAGAAAAAACAAAAATTACTTCGTCAAATGATCGTTGCTCAAATACTCAAGTTCAGTTCCACTCGTTTGCTCATAAAGATTCATGTATTCCTGCGAGAATATAATCTTTTTGAACATGAAAGAAAAAAAAACCAGACGCGGCGGGTCTTGGTTCAAGTCTACGATCCTTCATTTTGCAGACAGTTGAGAAAACTTCGTTAGTAGAGAATTAGCATTCGACTCAATGTATCGCCACACCTCGCAAACCCAATTGAATGGTTACGGTCTCACAATTCTCTACGCGTATCTCTTAAATTTTTCTTTAATCACCCGATTTCGAGACGCTACCGTATATGTTGACTAATGACCCGTATTTAAGTCTATATTTTTGTTACTTTGCGCCTTACAAACGTCTCAAAAGCTATGCGTTTGCGCAGTTCTATCGGGGTTGCAAATAAGGTTATTTTTTTTCGTTTGTAATGCACAAGAATTTTCATTGCACGATCATACGGTAATATTTCATTTAAAAAAATCATTAATCATAATATTTCAATGTTTAATTTAATTTCCATTAAATTCAAACTATCTTTTGAAATTTAATGTATTAGATTTCAATAGATAGTTCAATTTTAATTCAATTCGATAAGTAGTTGAAAAAAAAATGTAAATTAATCATCACATTTTCATGATCAATGGGAATGTATTGAGTGATAAAAATCATTTCGATTATACATTGAATTTCAGTGGTTGGTGATTTTAATAGTAAGGACTTAACAATTAAAATGACCATTGGGTTGGACTGAAACCTGATTTCGTTGGGGGTGCAAATTTTTCGTTGAATACGTCCATAACAAAATTATTTTCGCTATTTATCTAAATATCTGTCATTTCAACAGTATTTTGGGTTAATCAACAAAATGGACTGTTGTGGTGCCAAAAATTTGGTGAATTTCGGAAAATTATTTTGTTGGACGTATTCGAAAAAAATATTTGCATTTCCTACAAAATTGGGTTCTCGTTGGACCACGATAACGCTCGTTACTCTTTCAGGGGGGATCGAAGAGGGGTCATTATGTTTTGAAGTTTTTTTCCGTAATCTACCGTATTAATTGATAATATGAAAGAAAAAATTAATTTACTGTCCTGTTAAACGTCGTTTAAATTTTCTTCCTTTTATATTTTTTACTTCGCAAAAGAAGGAACTTTGTTGGGGGTTTAAATTTAGCAAAACTGACATATACGAACTATTTACCTCGTGATCAGTAGTAGAGAGAATATTTTCGTTTTTATTTCCATCCAATGTCACGAAGAATATCTTTAGTATACAGTTTCAAGAACATTTTTGCAATAACCAGATTTACACTCGAAGTTTAAAGCAAAAAAAAACGAATTACTCTTTAATAATTATTATTAACGTTTCACAAGTGCAGCAAATTTACTTAACGACAATGTAAGAAATAATACTGTCGTTGAAAGAGGTCAGTTTGTTGCTGGCAATGAATATCCTTGAATTAGCGAGGTTCGACTGATACAAGCCTCGATTTTACGGTCCTTTGAAAATATGTAAATTTACGTAAATACGATCGGGCTGAGTCGAATGAGTGCTAAGCTTTTAGAATCATATCAATAAATCAATGTTCATTAATTGCCAGCAATAAAAGCTAAATCCCACAGCTTTATGCGTCAGATACAGAAAATTATTCGTTACGATAGCGTCGTAAAAAACACACCCCAGTTTAAGTTAATTCTTCACGTTCTGTCGTTACATAAAATTAAAAAAAGCCTCATATTTCGATCGACTCGTGAAAGAGAATTCATTTTTTTGTTAAATACATTTCTATCCTTCAACTTTGTTCTATATTTGTTTGATCGCTGTTGGTTTTTAATACTCGGGGATCCGTTTCAAGTGCAGTGTCTTTTTTCCAGACGAAACTACTTGAAATTATGGCCCTGAAGCTTTTTTTCATAATTAAATACAAAAAAGTAAATCAGCATATGGATGCTTGCTTAATTTCAACAAACTGTTTAACAGATACACCAACATGTTTCGTATTTTTATTCTTCAATGACCGATTAACATGTACATATTTTTGAACTTAACGAAACACGCTGATATCTGTTGAGGATGGTTCAAGTTTATGACATATTTTGTCAGGGCATTTACACATTTATGTTTTGACGTCCATTCTACGGAGTGATGTAGCGTTTTTGTGATATGTTTATTGCACGAGTATTGCATTAAATATAACTTATTATTATATTGATTGAATTTAAAAAATTCAATTAGAGAAAAAATCGTTTAAAGGACCAAAGAAACATTAATTGAACGAAAAAAAATTCACGAGCGGCTTTTTCTAAATTGCGATTTCGGTAAAACGACACAAAAAAACAAATTGTGGACGAATTCGTCCGTGAAACCGAAAGTAGGCGCTTCTGGCGGATTGTGGCACGGGCTAAAGGCAACCAGGATAAAAAGTAGAAGAAGACGAAGAAACTGAAGAAAAAGTAAGCAGTAAGTGCCATACACGAATCGTGTTGAGATCGTGTGGCTCGACGTCTCTCACGAAACTGGGAAACCGGTTTTCTCTCTCAACGAGTATGGCGGGATTTCCAGTATCACTGGCGAACGAGACGGTGCGAAAATGTCGATTAAAAATTGTCGCGATGTCGCCCAGCTATAGATATATGGAGATGCCTTCGTTTATAACTATATCCACGTTTATTTAGAACGTTTCGAAAAGACACGCATGTGTATGCTGTCGATATATAGTTATACTCGGACCATTCGCTTGGAGATTGAAATATAATGCTAGTTCGTTTTATTTTGATTTTATATTATTTTTATTTTTATTTATCGTACGCATAACGTTGAGCGAATGAAAGAGAAGTAAGTGAGGTGTGGATACTCTCGAAACGGATTAACTACTGATACGTTCCGATAACTAAATTTTGCACATAAAAATTGCACCGCGTACGAGAGATTCCGAGAGATGCGGACAAAACCGTAATCGGTCTCGCATGATTTATCTTTATTTTTATCTTTCCTGGATTTATACTGTATTTTTTCAAAATGACCGTACAACATTTTTTCAAAGGTCGGGTGGAGGATTTAGGAACAAACAATTATTTTTATTCGTCTCCATTTTTTTTCAACTCGAGTATGGGAAGTTAATCAATATTCCGATAATATGCTTGAGAAAAAGGTTTGAGAAAATTATACTGCCTCGAAAAGTCGATAGAAAAGAGAAAAGATTCATTCCAAAGTTCATTAAGAAGGTTCGATCGTTTTTCATGCGTTCGATAAATTCCAAGTTTAATTGTTCAAAATTTGTACGAATCTTCTTAACAATCTTACTCAACTGTGGGTGAAAATTGAGGAAGTTTGACTGTTTAGAAATCGAGTTATTAGTTGCAAAATATCGTCTTTTTTCGTAACTTCCCATAAAACCTTGCGTCAAAGTTGTGATTTTAAAGACTGAATATCTCGATTACCAGACGGTGAAACCTTCTCAAAGTTTTTACACATTATAAAACGACGCTCAAGAAGATTCACACAAAATTTTCAAAAATTATCGTCGAAAAATTGTATTTGATCATTTTGCCGTTACTTTGTATATACTGTTATGATTATGACGATAGAACCTCGTTAATAACAATATTTTGTCTTATCTGTGCGTTGTAATAGAGAAGTTTGACTAGTTATTTCTTCATCAGTTATCTCTTTTCTTGCACAAAACGATAGAGACAAGTTCACGAATGACATTGCCCGGCCTTCACAAAACTCTTAATCGCAATGAGAACAGAACTTAAAAAATATATATGTATATATAAATATAACACACACACAGATCAATTAATTATGCCAATAAAAGTTTATTGCTCGATATCTATATTCATGGTCATGTAGGAAATGGTAATTATTACGCACGACTACACTCCCACGCGAATTCTAGAGACATGAATTCGAAGCTAACTTATAAGAACTGGTTGAGGAGTATTCAATTTCCCAAATCTGATATTTATTTGAACACTCTATAAATTAGAGTCCCCGCGAGTGAAATACACTGCTTGAAAACTCGAAAAAAGACTTTTTAAATCTTATTTGGCTTCGTTAAAATGCAGCGGGTTTTAATTTAGCTTAGTGAGGGCAAACAATTTAAAAGAACGTCATCAGGTTCACTGAACACGAAAAAAAGAAGAAAAGATAAAAACAACCATTCGTGCCGCGGATTACGAGGTTCAGCTACAAAAAATAAAAATACACAGAGATTTAAAAAACTCAGACATTAGACTAGACGAACGAAGGTGCGAAAATCCGGTATTCGATTATCGAGCTACAATAGATAGAAGTCACATCATTGTAGGCCATCGTGACAGGTGACGATGGCCACAGTTTGCCAGACAGATACATGGTAACATATTTAAGCATATACTTCGACTACTGTGCATTCATATATCTATGAGATGCCACTGTTACATACAGAGTCGATCGTGAAGCAGTATGGTTGACGGAACATCGTCGAAAGAAGCCAAAGGTCTGCAAAACCTACGCACGGACACGGAACTCTGTCCCTTAATTTTTCTCGTTGTGGATTATTCGATGTTTTTTTTTTGCTACATCTGTTGACATGAGTAGCACTGTTTGAAGCTTTCGCTACAGTATTCAATTGAAAAAAATCATTAAACATGAAAGCCTTTTCGAAAAAAAAAAAAACATCAAAATCACACATCGTTGTTATTGGAAGATATTAGTCGAATCATAATAAGATTAATGCGATTGGCTTGAGTGATTTGAAAGACAGAAGAAATATTGAAATTTGTTTGAATTCTATTTAAACAAATAAATTCGTCGTAATGCGAATTAAATTATACGATCAATAATAAAATAATTAAAAGAATTCGTCAATTAGATTTTACGCAAAGATTTACAAAAATTTAGTTGAACAAACTTTTTCCTGCTGACCGGTCGAATTTTTAATACTTTTCGTATATTTTATTTTCAATTTCCCGTTTCCCTTTTCTAAAAACCTGAGGTTCATTTTTTCAAGGATTTCCACCGCACCATGATTTCGTTTGTTCGTATAATGAATTTCGATGGCTCGTTATTAAACTTTGTTTAATTTGGATTGGTTTCAACAAAAGTATTGGTTTTAGTACAATACGAAAACTTTTAAAATTGCTTTTGAATCAATTAAAAAAGACACACGCTCTGACAAACTGACACAAGAAGACCAGATGTTGCATATATATCCAGACTTAATGCATGAGATTTTATGTACAAAGACCCGGTCAAAACACCTGGTGAAATATTTAGCACAGGTGAGCTTTTCCCCAACTTTCTTCGCACCGGACAAATCACATTTTACACCCCTCCCCCTCTTTTCCTTTCTTTTCGCACTCATCGTTGTCTTCTTTACTCTCTTACTCGCTCTCTTTCTCTCCCACGGTATTATAGCCACGTGTTTGCCAACCTTAGCCTTGCAACGCACGTGAAACATGCTTAAGATCGTCGATTAGATACGAAAGCAAAATATGCCCTTTAGCAGGTACGATTTCGTGAATGGGGACTTTTTTAAGACCCCGTCAGACGCTCATTAAATCGCGATTAATGATAAGGTTTCAAATTCAAGAAAAATTTAATGCATGAACTGGTCAATAGTTTCACGAATTTTTTAATCTTGTTGATCTGATATCAATATTTTTGTATTCATCACTTTCTATTTACTATGTGTTTTTTTATTTATTTTCATTTTTTTTCCTCAACAAAATCTATTTGGTTAATGGTTCACTCATTTTGTTTCAATTTTCCATATTTATCAATATGAGCGTAATTGCGTTTCGATTATTCCGAGAGAAAGGATGAGAAGAATGCTACAAAACTAATGAAAAGTTATAAATTTGTGAATACATCACGGTCTAAATAATTTCAATGCAAAAAATGACATGAACAAAGATTTTTAGATAGAGTGGAGAAAAAAGATCATAGCGGGATATCCCGGACCGTTCAGACTCGTTTTTCTTTTTCTTCGTCTTACTCGAGCCCTCACTTTCTATCTTGTGCTTTGGGCTCCGAAGAACAGCAGGTGCTTACGATGTTAGGCCACATCAGCCACGAGATAATTTACCTAATAGCCAATTAGACACCTCCATGGTATCCCACTCGATCTCACACCATTTATCTGGATATTTATGCAACCCTTTCGAGAGCCAAGGGAGAACTAATTGACCGACGAAATGATAGTCTCAAAAGCTGTAGTTTTTTTATTTTTATTTTATTTTTTCTCCTTGTGTATACGTGCTTTAGGATACGAAGGATTTAGGGTCAAATATTGTTACATTTAAGCCGAGCACGTTACAGGAATTTCAGAAAATGGTTGAATTTTCTTCTCGTCCAAACTTCGATGTCAAGTTTTTTTTTCCAAAATGCATTTTCATTTCATTTCCTTAGTGTCTGCCCCTTGGAAATTGATTCGAAAACAACATTGACGTGTTGAAAAAGAACTCAATGAAAATAATCGAATGAATGTTCACGTTCCTACTCAAAGACAAATTGTCTTCGCTTTCGACAAACCCAATGTAAATCAAATTAATTATTACCAGGGTAAATAGTTTGTGAAAAAGTTTCATAAATAAATGAAAAAAGAAACACACAAACACTTTTCACGGAAGGGGTGAACGATATTATAGTCGGATCTATGGACAAAGGCAAAAAGGCACTTTCTCAAGTTAGTTTCAACAACTTTTACACTAAGGAAAAAAAACAAAAGTCATAATATAGAGTGAAGATTTATATTTGGATCAGAGGGAAAAAAACGCGGGGGGAGGGAACCAGTGAAAAGTAATTTATTAACAGGTGCTTCGACGAGATTCAAACTTTCTTAGCCCATTTAAAAAAAAATGTCCTCATTTCATGGAAATTTACTGCTTGTTATTACGGGATTTTAATTTAACTTCTGTAATGCACACATGTATGCAATATATGGGACTATAATTTCATGTACTGCATAAGCGCATCGTGATTTTTTCAATCTCGTCGAGAAATGCCGCCTGTTAATCCCCCTTACGTTAAAATACGAGTTACTTTTTGTTATCGCTTGACGATCGGAAACGCGTTCAAGTTTTTTTACTTTTTATTTATCTGTGGATTCAAAAGATATGTTTTGTCTGTGTAGTGTGAGTTTACGTGCGAACACATTGACGTCTCTGGGTTTATATGTGTGTATGCGTGTGTTTGTCCGTATATAAATATACAAGTGTGTGTCCGCGGATTCTCTCGGGCCTTTCATCGTAAAGGGTGCACCTGCCGAAACCTGGAATTAATTCGTCAGTCGAGAGTCCGCGGAAGAGAGTGGCAGAACGCAGGTGATTTCTTCCCAATAATTCTCCATGTATGTAACACACGTATGTACATAAATCCATATCATATGAGAGTATATAGTTATATATTGTGTGCGATAATTTGTGTGTGTGTGTGTAAAAAGGTTTCTCTGCCTTTCTCGTCGTCTCGAATCAGGACAATCTGCTCTGATTGTTCCAGATGCTTATTACGAACGAGACCAGATGGGTATGAATCCTTTTGGCATATATAACCAGAATGCACTTTTTAATGTACTTACTTACATTTTCTCTCGTTAAAATTTTGTCAGGTTAATTACAATCGGCAGTGATACATTGAAAATTGACGATTCCCCCCTTAACGTAACGGGTTATTATTCGTCAAGGAATAATTTATCATCGATCACATCGCGGATAAATCCATTATCGATGAAATTACACCGCCAGTGCTTTGAAGCCGACTTTTACAAGCGTTTCGTGTTCATCGGACTATACAGATAAAAACTTGCCGAGCCACTGATAACCATGTTAATTCTTGCTTGCGGAATAGTATTTTGATCGGTGCGAGTAGTTCACGATTAGCATAAAAATCGAGTTTAACAAGTGTTAAAAATGTGCAAGAAAAATTATCAAAATTATTGAAAAGTCGAATGAAATGATTTATTATGCGCTGTGCGATCGAGTCGAGAAACCACAATGATAATAACATTCAATAGGAATTAATTGAATTAACGCATGAATAGTTTTTTTCCATCTTCATACTGCCTCAATTTTTTTTTATACCTGCCAAGAATAATGTCGCAATTATTGATACTTCTGTTTGGATACACTTTCAAATTACAGGAACAAATAAAGAATTTTACGCAAGCAAACCTTTTACAGTTAATTTTATTTACGTGTCACGTGTCACTCGTTATGAACAAACGAATCATTCACCCGCACACGTTTCATTCGTTGTGCAAAACTCATACGTAAATACAAAGTTTACGATTGCCTATTTAATTTCTTTGGCATGCTTGAAAAAGCTGCTCATCAATGACAATTATAACTGAAATATCATCGTGTCTTTTTTTTTTCGATTTTCCAATCTATCGAGTAAAAAAACCTGAAAATTAATGAGTGTATTCCGAATGCTGAGATTTTGTTGAACGAAAACTCTGAGCTGCACGCACATTTAAAGAGATTGCTAGGGAATTAAACTAAAAATATTTTTTATATAAAAATAATCGACCCTCAAAATTGATTAACTGTATTGATTTTGATTGATTCCAAACCCATAATCATCGGACGTCAATGTAAATCTCACAAAATGTGTGCAGTGATGTGAATGTCACAACAAATATATTTTCAGGAGCCTGGAAACAGGTTTTACAATTTTTTTTTTTTGCAGTATACGTCATGAAACTATTGACATTGCGATCATATCAAATAGATAAATAGCAAGAGTGGTTGAACACAGACCCGATAACCAGCGACCCAGGTGATTTGGACCATAATTAAAAAATAAAAAGGAGAATGCAAAAAAGTGTACTTTTTACTACAACAACAAAAAACTATCTTGGGAACAGAATATTCATATAATTTTGCAAGTTAATAAATATTTTTAAGTTAAAAGAGTCATTTTTTACTCAAAAAACAAAACCGAAACAAAATGAGGTTATAGAACAAAAAATCGGACGGAATGTTACAATAAAGTTGTTTCTGGAATCGAAAACATTACTTTTTCCATCAACATTCCGCTAGTTATAGTTCATTTTTCATTTTATTTTCAACTGTAAACAAAAAAAAAACGTTAAACTGTAAAGCTTCAAGACTTGTCAGAATAGTTTAAAGTGATGTTTCACCTTCAATGATTCCTGCCGGTTGAACAATCTGCCTCTGATGATGATGCGGATGATTGGGGTGTTGCGAGTGATGATGCGACGGATGAATTTGTAGCAAACGAGCCCGTGATTGAGCCAATGTTGGTGAGGGTGGTTCCCACGGTCTGGTGACAGTAGTGCCTGTACCCGGGCTAGGATCATCGTCCTGACAACAAATTTTACCGCCAGAATTGGCGGTATTCGTAGGAACAGGTGCTGTACCACTACCCAAAATTATAACGTGTCCTTCATTGTTATTATTGTTACTAGTATCATTGTTATTGTTGTTATTGTTATTAGTACGAGTTGAGCCGGTAGCCGGACTTCCACTGCCACTAGCACTGCCACTAACACTACCACTGCCCACGCTGTCGACCACCATTTCGTTATTGATAGCAGCCACGGTTTTAGCAGTACCCGGAGGTGTCGCGACACCACCGCCGATCATCATCACCGACCGGTCAACTCCTTTCCGCACCCTCGCTCCTCGCCCAGTCTCACTATTGTCCCCTCCACTTCAAACTACTTTTAGATTATTCTCTCTTTCAAATTAATTTATACTTTCAACTTTTTATTTCACTAGCCGTACGTTTAGTTCGACCTTTAGCTCTTTTCCTCTTTGTTTTCTCGGCGTTTTCAATCAGCACAGATTTTCATTAACGATCCCAAACGCCTCCTTTTGCTATTTCGAGGTAATTTCTGACGAGTGTGACTAACGCACAACGATTTCTTAGCTTTCACGCGGTTGGTTTAAACTTTTATTTAAAATTTCATATGATTATCGTTGTCAAAAAGTTTCCTCGAAGACCCTATAAGGATCGGGATCGAATTTCATCGTCCCACCGATCGACGCTACGTGAACTCGTGTACATTGACCTCGTTCACGAACGCTGTCATATGTGAATACAGATGTACAGATGTGTATATCCTCCAAGATGCGCAAGCGCAATATTAATATTCGTCGCACTATGCGTATCGCATCTTCAAAGTCACTAGAAAAACCTGACTCACGTTAGATAACAATAGAAGTCACTGATACGACGAGCAGTTTTACTCAGAAGTGTATTTTATTTATTTTCAGCTGCCATCCGTAGGGTTCTAAATCGTTGAGGTGTTAGCTGCGAGCGCAAGTCGAATACAGAATTCCAACTGACGTAGATTTTTGTTTCGACGCTTGTCAATTCACATCCGTTGCATGTAGTCATTCCGCGCGTCAATGTTTTAGTCTCAATGAACACACTCGTAGGCTCGAACGGTCATCAATATTTTATTATAAATAATCGTCATGAAAAACAGACGAAGGAAAACGAAGAGATTTTGTTGAATTTGTGGTTAAACGACCTATATTTTTAGTTACGGAGAGGCCTTACGGCGGCGACCGCGTCCCGACGACGACGTACCACAAACGTTAACAAACAGCTACGACGACACACAATCCGCGATCGAGGGAGGTAAAAAGAGACGCGGAGAAGGCGGCGAAGACTATATCTTGAACGCTATAGGGGTACCTCGACTGCTCGCGCTCCGCCGGATTCGAGCAGATTGGCTTCCGTTCGCCGGCTCGAAGCTCACCCAGACCTGCCTTCTATCCCCCCCTCCCCCTTCCCTCCCCCTCCTCCTCCTCTTTCTCCTACATCCACCGCCACCGGCGCACACCGCGAGCTACCGCCACCGCAATCCACTTCGCCTCCTCTCACCTCCTCTCACCTCCACCTCTTCACTTAGCTCCATCATCTATATATTTATATATCACGAACTATATATCCTCTTCTCTCTACCTGCCACCAGCACGGCTAAGGTGAGATCAAGATTTAAGGCGAGCGAGACTCGCGCACGGCATTAACCCCGCTACAGACGTTTGCATTCGTTTCATACACAGAGATCGTATACAAAGACCTTTATTCTTACGTGTTAATGTTTAGTGTCCTCATTTTTGACATTACTTGAAACTTATTAACTGTCATTACGGTAATCAAAGTCATGAAAACTAACTTAAAACAGTGGTCGATACAATGAAACATAGATTTTGTAGACTGTTGGATTAAATTGGATTTAGTTCCGTATTCACGAGTAATCCAGGGCTTGAGTCATCGATGATGTTCGATCTGACAGTGTTGTTGTCAAATTAATTATGATTTTTCTTCGTATTTGCTATTTTTGATGATTGTGGCGATCGCTCGTGACAATCTGGATTTCCTTCTAAAGCCATTTCGTAATTTAGGAGCTCAAACTCATTTATTTTTACGTGTAAATGTTGAGCGTCCTAATTTTTGACATTATTTGAAACTTATTCACTATCATTTTGGTAATTGGAGCCATGAAAAGTAACTAAAAACAGTGGTCGATGCAGTGAAATATAGATTTTGTAAACTACTGAATAATATTGGATTTAATTTCATATTAACGAGGAATTCAGGGCTTGAATCATCAATAATATTTCATCTGTCAATATGACTGTCAAATAAATTACGATATTTGTTCGTCTTTGCATTTTTTGACATTTGTTTCGATTTATCGGGACAGTCTGGACTTTCGTCTACAGATTTATGATCAGGACACATTCGTTTGTAAATAAAAGTTTCTAGAAACTGACATGGACATGGACCTAAAATGGTTCATAAAACAACGTCAATGGCAGAAACGAATTTATGAGTGTTTTTTATAAACCATTAAAAAAAATGACTTTTCAATGTTAATGTATATTTAGTGCTCTCTCGATATTTGTTCGATTGTGAAAACAAATACACTGAATCAAAGCGTTTGGAATCGGTAAAAAAAAATGAAACATTTACGTCTAAAAATGTGGAGCATTCGATCTAATCAAACGATCTAATAATTTAAAGTTTATTACAATTCCGTCGATCAAATTATTTTCGAAAAATGCTTTACACCTTTGTGTCTGGTTTTGTATTATTTTGATCGAATTATCACGAACTTATTTAACTTTTTGATTACAACCTCTACTGATCTAAAGCCATTGAATAAATTACAAAAAAAAAAAAACATCTTTACAGATATAAAATACAGCATTAGATGAATTTGTAAATTCATGCTTGTGGAATTTTTATCACACAGTAGTGGGAAATGTTTACTACGTTCATTTTTTTCAAGCACGCTTAATAATTAGCAACATAAATCGTTCGTTAATTAGTAACATTGAAAAAAAAAATCGAGAGCAGGAGACTTTGGCTTTGAAAAAAAATATCATCAGAGATCACGTTAATAAAATAGTTTTTTGTGCAATACTATTATTTGCAAGTCACATGTTGGAGGAATGAAAAAAAAAGTTATTTTTTCATTGTTTCCAATGTTCCTGTCTATAGCTTCTCGTCTTTTTATGACATTACTTTTATCGAAGCCATCACCTACCCAAGTACTGTTCCAATGAAAGGTACTCGAGGAACCACTAGAGCTAGTGCACAAATATAGCGAAATAAATGGACATAGCAAAAGATTGAATTTTCTAAACGACTCTATCCGAATTGCTTCAGGTATTTTTTTAATCATTGACTCCGACCACTTTTCCAACACATTGAACCAGTTAAAAATAAATGATGAATTGAGCCTCCCAAAACCTGAGTTTATCAATGGCAAATGATTTCACATAAAAGCCATTGGTCAAGATCTTTGTTCACGTAAAATTAGCACCACTGCTTATATCATTGCTGAGGAGATTACAGTCAAGATTCTAAACCAGAAAATTTCCTGATCCTGGTGAAATGGAAAGTGGAAAAGGATATGAATACGCAACCGATTTATGGCAACGGATTCGAATAAAAATGCCGGAGGATCCCTGGAGACAGTTGAAGCGAAAATGAATGGAAAAGAAAAAACAAAAAACAGAAAAAACACTTGAAGAAGGCAAAAAGATTCTGGGTTGAAACTGGTACCACCAGCGGTTTAATGTGTGAAAAACGAAAGAGGGCAACCGTTGAAAAGTGATGAAGCGAAAAAGAGGAGATCGAGATTGAGCTTTTGTATATAGAGTCGAGAGTTGCACGACGAAGACTAAAGTTGCGCACCCCCGCTGCGCATCCGCGAGCCTGATATCGTTGGTACGCCTACCGCCCACCGACCATTACCCACCGATCAGCCAATTGGATGACCTCGTCGACGCCCACCCGGATGATAGACCGTTGGACTTGAAACCTCCGGCAGGGATGAGTATAACTCGTTCGGACACCCGCAAGACTTCGACTATACTGCACTTCTCAACGTTGCTATTTTTTAAATATATATATACATACTTTTTTACCATCAATTCTCCTCACACGATTTCTCCTGCTTCCATTTCTCCTTCAACCTTTCTCCTTCTCTCCCTCCCTCTTATACCCACTGCATCTTCTTTGGAATCTCTCCCTACAGTGTTTTTCTTGCCACTGTCGATGCCCAGTAGCTCTTTTCCTCGTTCTCCCTCGATTTTTTTCCTCTCTGCCGCCTTTTTTTACTCACTCTTCCTCCTGCTCCGACCCTCCCGGTTATATATGCTTCATTGTTCCTTCGGGTTATATACTCGTTAGCATTGCACTCGTATCGCATCGGTCGCAGTCTCGCTTCGTGTGCGTTTTAACGTTTTATTTTTTCACCTTTCTTATTTCCCGTTTTTCATGAGTGTTCTTTTTTTTTTCTCATCCCCTCCAAATGCAATTTTGCTGCGACTTGCACTGGTCGATTCTCTTACACTTTTCGCATTCGCGGACTCGTTCGACATCGCTGCGTTTGGAGCACAAAAAACTTAACAGAATCAACTTAACGAGCTGCATACATTTTTTCGCAGAAGTTATGCCAGCTTTGCACTACACTTACGATATTATTACGTATTTAGAAAAGCCTCTTTTCGTATTATTTTCATCCGAACTGCGAATATATTATCATATCAACTCTTCAAATACATCGTGTTTGTCGTTACGGACAATTAATCCCGGAATCAGACTTCGATCGTTTACTACCTGCGTCCGGGATGCTCTCTACCCTTTTTTATATTCACATCACACTTTGTATATTTATTAAATATATATTTGCATATGTATATTTATACCATGCCGTGTGCATTTATTACTCCGAGGTGTATATTTAACGAGAATTCTTGTGAGAGTTTTCGAATACTGGTAGAAATTGCAACAAGTCAGAGCAACGATGCATCAGGAAATCTTCGAGTTGCAATATGTTCTGTCGGAAGTTGGGATTTTAGACTGTGAAGATTTGAATGGCAGTTATTTTTACTTTGTTGTTGATACAGCGGTTTCGTAATTATTCCAACACTTTTCGCAGCATCATATGAAATGATTCCTGTGTCATTGATGAAATGATAAAAAAATAATCGCGGCAGGATTCTCGCTGGATAACAATGTCTGGAACTAACGTCATGTGCTCTTTCGAACTTTTTGGACATCGACGTCATCAACAATTCGTTAACAAACAGCCGGATGGTTAATCCCCAGATAAATGTCTTATTACGTTCGCGATCAAGTGCCCGGAGCTCTCGGATCCAATCG
Source organism: Campoletis sonorensis (assembly GCA_013761285.1). Lineage (NCBI taxonomy): Eukaryota > Metazoa > Arthropoda > Insecta > Hymenoptera > Ichneumonidae > Campoletis > Campoletis sonorensis. Next base: position 345,875 of record JACEOJ010000121.1, read on the forward strand.
ATGCGCGATTTCTAAAAGTAGCAATGTGTAAGAAGATTAAATGTGAAGAGGTAAGTATGCGACGAGCAAAAAGCTCGTGTTTGTTCGATTGATACACTTTGTACCAATCTATGTCATAAATGCGACTGTGCCATCAGCCAAATAAGCACATATTTTTCATGATGTTCGGGTTGGCACTGTTAAATGGTGAAGAAAGGTTTTTCCTGAAGGAGAACAAAGATTTCCAGAGCTCAAAATCGATGTGCAATGATCTGATCTAAAAATCAAAACCACGATGAAAATTCCAAAGCTCCACATTTTTTTAAAATGAATAATAAAATAAATATATTCTTCAAACTTCTTGCACCGTTTGTTCAAAAATGTATAAATTCCCCTCCGATATAGTCTGAAATCGAAGAATAAACAATGTTTACAATGTCAGCAGTTTTTTTTTCTATAAAACAAAACGAACTGAACTGCGATGAAGATTTAATTTTCGACACTTTTTGAAGGAATAAATTGCGTATTCAACTTAATTTCATTTATTCTTGAAACCAATTTTTCGTATTGTATATTTTTTATGTGTCTATTTTTTAATTCTTCACAAAAAGTTCCGGCTCTTGACTTACATCGTTCTTCAGACCAAGAGCCTCGTACGAAACTATTTGAAGAGAATTTCCCCGCCGCTGACAGTATTTGTCACAAAAAGACTTTTTTTCAAAATATTATGAACTCATTTTCAGATTAAAGCTTTTATACACCAGAGTTTTACGGTTAATAAAAAGCTTCAAGGCACTCATTAAACATGAGGAACGATGAAAAAAAAAAAAAAAACGCCACTATTATATAGCAACTTAAAATCAACCCGTACTCAGGTCGTTCTCCGCACGCGGCAAAGTTACCTTCCATTTGTCTGCATATGTCCATGAACAAGAAAAAAGGCTATTGATCTCGAAACATATAACGTACTGACATTTCCATTTTGTTCAATAAAGAGAGCAATTCTATCGCATATTCGCGAGTCATTTCACAACATTAGATTATTTCGATAGATGATTTTTGTCGTTCCTGTAAAAATTGTGTACGATCAAAAATACTCATAAACAAATGATATTTTTTCTTTAAATTAAAGCGCGATTCTTGAATTTTCGATTTTTGATGAAAAATATTTTTCATCGCCTCCTCGAAATATTCCTACGATTCCAAGGAAATATTATATTGTTAAACTATTAAGTTTGACACACATACACGTTTGTGAAAACTTTATTAAATTAAACAATCTTCCAAAGTATAAACACGACGATTTTGATGAAATATTTTATTGTTCTGATCGAAGTTCTCGAACAGAGTGTTTCGAAACATATTGGAAGACGCATTATGCGCAATTTCATCAACTAAAAAAGTTCACAATTACAAATGAAATAGCAAAATCTAGTCTGAAAAGAAGTTTGTTTTCATTTGAAATAACTGCTCCTAATTATAAATCGTGATGAAAAAATCTCCAACTATTTTATTGAGATCCAAAGGAATGAACAGCAATGTTCATCGTGAGTATCCAGTAGAAAAAAAAAAAACAAGAAAAAAGCAGATTATGCGCAATTCTACGGTATACGAATTTCCTTATAAATCGATTGGTGTGTAAATAATTACTGAACGTCTTTACGTTGGAATCGAGTCTATTCGAACATTACACGCTTCGCAGGTCGTGAGTGTGTGTATCGAGTGTATAAAGCCAGCTTTCCATAGTTCGCTATAGATATATATTTGCACGAAAGAAACTGCTTCTACCACTGTAAGTAGTAATCGTTAGAATGGGCAGGCAATTTTTTTTCCCCCTTCAAATACATTAGACTTTTGTGTCTGTCGATTTACGTTTCGCTCATTTTTATCGTTTTTTTTCCACCTTCATACCGTCTCGTTTCTTGGCTGGTCATTTCATAGACATTATTTCAATGGTCCGCTGATTACGTGCACTTCTTATAGACACGATATGATATTTTTTTTCTCTAGATCGTAACGCGATGCCACTTGAATTATTATAGTTGTGTTTCTTTGCTTGCAAAAGTTTATACGAATCTTTTTTTAACAGCTGAAATTGACTAATTTTCGTTTCGTTTCTTGTCGCTATAATTGGTCGTTGATAATGTAAATTAGTTTAAAATCGATTTAAATTCAATTAAATTGATCAACAGTTCGAAAAGGTGCCATTCACGTGGCTGTGATTCAAAATAATTTAATTTAAATCGTTCGAGTATTTTCTACCTTCACATTTTTATATTCTGCCAGAAATATTTCCGCGAGCAATGTTAAAGAATTGCAACTTATGTTTAACTTATTAATTGATTTATTATTTATTTAATATTTGATCACCGAGAAAAAAATTTCGTTGAACAAGCAAAATTTATTCTGTTGGACAAAAATATGGTCAATTAAACTATTTCTTTGTTTAATCAAATGATGTTGATCCGCGATTAAACGAAAAAATAAATTAATTGACCATGTTTTTGTCCAACAAAATGAATTTTTTTCGTGAAACGATTTTTTTTTCTAAGTGTGTTTATCTGTCAAACGGTCAAATTGATAAATAAATACTTTTGTTTACGCATTATTCTTTCATTGTATCTTCGTCTCCTATATGAACACGTAGCATCTGCTCCACGAGAACACGAGAAATTATGACTTACGTGGGTAGTCGTTAAGATCGAATGTCACGGAGTGGTGCGGGTGAAGAGACGATTTACCACAGCGTGACATCATGCAATCCGATTATTACTATGCACATTCGCGACGATCTAGCAGCATTATTATCGTTTATTCGTCACGATACGGTCAAGCTCGTCGACGAGCTATGTATTGTTTTCTTAAGTACGCACAGTCTCGTAAGTGCTTATGCCTGATTTGACGTATAACCATTACATGACTAAATTCAAATTATAATTGAATTTTTACTGACGTCACCATAATACGCTTTTGAAATCGAAAAAAAATTATTCTTCGGTAAAAGAAAAATATGAAAAAATGTCAAAGAAGAATATGCTGCAAATCTTTTTGAACAAACTATCAAAGTTTTAAAGAGCTTGCTGCAAAACGTCATCCAAAACTTTACGTTGTTCAAATATTGAGGAAACAAATAAATTATTGGAATTGAAAACTAGTTAAGTTAGCGACGATCAACTGTAATGCAATAATTAACTTTAACCTAATATCCAAAGGCAATATTTTATATTAATAGCCACCAAAAAAATGACTTATTCGAGAAACCGAAATCAATTGACAGCCACGGGGATTATGCAGTTAAAAAATTCCTAGAATTCTACTTTTCACATGATGTACAGCTAATAGAACTTAAAAATCACATGACCTTGTTTTTTGTATCCATTCAAAAAGCATTGAGGTCTTGTGTGTTTAATTTTGTTTCAAAAAATGTTTTTTTTCGATTCCACACATTTTACGAACGTTAAAACCGATCATTAGCCGCATTTTTTGCATGTTTCATGTTATTGTTTTAACATTTATTAGCATTTTCAAACCTAAAATGATAATTTTCGTTATTAAAAACCTGATTTTTACGTAATCTGCCAAAAAAATGAAAACGTAGAAAAATCTGTAGGCAGGCAAACGAACGAATAAGACAAATTCAACCGCGTTGTTATAATCCATCCGACTTGGATCCACGCCTTTTTCCAGATTCCATGTAGAAATTATCAGGCAGTACATAATATAAATATATATGTATACAATGGCCGCCATGTAAAACTTCGTATAAAAGGCCCTCAAGTCCGTTCGGTCAATTTTTCATCGTCATCGTGCCTCCGCACGAGCACGCATCGTCCTTTAGAATGCATGTGTACGTGGATACGGACTATCAAACACACACACACACAAACCCACATAGTTTTCTCACCACGCAAATCGGCTTGGAGCAGCCTGGATAAATCATGCGACAGCGGAATGAATCGGATAAATTGGCCGCGCGCACGTAGAGGTCGTACTCTCATATCCCTTCTTCTTCCTCTTTCTCCCACTCCAGCGTTAAGATTACGCCGCAGCTCGAGCTAAGGTAATAGAACATGAAACGCGAACCCGAGACAAGAAGTCCGCGTTCTAAGGGGTGATTATGCTCGTAAAAAGATAAAACAACGTCTATATATGTATATAGACGAGTATGTATAACTAGGAGACTATTGAATGCGATAAAGAATTAAAAGAGAGTCGGTAGCGATGGGAATAATAAGTATATAATATGGTGTGAGTAGTCGTGCGAATCGGTGTCCAACGTTAAGATCCAAAAGGCCAGTAACCCAAGTCGTTTAATAGGTAAACTGGCGGGATTCGCGTCCTTTTATCTTTTTCGAACATCGCATTTATACTCCCGCATATGTACAGTACTCATCCGGTATACACGCTGTGGGTGGGGCAATGCCGGTCTCGGGAGAGTACGCACGCGTGCTAGTAGCCATTGGTCTATTGATTCAGGGATAGCGCTCTCGACCATATAGACACCGATCCTTGTTCGTTGGATACGTCATGAAAGGAGCGACCAACACCTCGCGAGAGAAAGGGAGAAAGAGCGAGAGAGGTAGAAGAGTTTATAAACCGGACTTTCCCCACTTTTAGCTCCGTTTCTCCCTACCAGAGTTGTTCTGGTTGGCGTGGCACCCACCGAGTGGGTTTGTCCGGACCAACCGTGTGGAACGTGCTGCACGTGAATGGATACATGCTCAAGTGGGTAGTTCCTAAAACCACGCCCATTCAAACGCTACTGGTAGGAATAAAAACCTTCGGTAGGGTTTGTTCTTCGTTCTTTTAGGCTCGATTTTTTTCCTAGTTACGGAGCCACCGGTTTTACGCACCCTTCTTAAGCGAGAAGCATGATTAAGAACGAAATGGCCCAGCGCATTGTGAGCTATACTTATCCATTTGAATAGAACAAGTGCGTCTTTGTGAGCAAAAGAGAAAGAAGGCTAGAGAAAGAATGAGGGAACCGTTTTGACCCTAATATTACAATGCTGGTCGCCACCGGTAACCACACCAAACAGCAACACCCTCCGTAATAGCAAAAGAGCGCCCATCGCCCTCAAACTCTCCTAAACCTATAAATCCCACTCTCATTACATTTAATCAGCAACTACTCGACTATCAAATTTAAAGAAGTTGGCCCTTTGGAACACGTGACTACGTCTCTCACTGTAGGCAGAGATGACGAAACCAATATGGCCGCCCTTCCATGTTATAATTTCTAGATTTCTTGTTGGGGTGAAAATGCCGCCTGCCCTCCAACGTATTCGTAGGTCGAACATGACTACCTTCAATGCTCCAACATTAAACATAAGTCGTTGACAAGCTTTCTCTCTGTTGTACGACTTATCCCATTTTTTCTATATATACATTATCCATTCACTAATTAAATACAGATCGAATCTAATCTAATGTAGAATCTTATAATCTGTTACTGAAAAGCTTATTATTTGAATTTGATTATTGAAAAGCTTCGTATTTGATGTACGACTCACGGAAAATTTGCTTTACTAAAAATAAATAAATAATAAAAGAATTCGCTAAATGAATACAGACTCAAACTAATCTAATCTAGAATCTTCCAATCTATTTTATCAATAGCCAGCGACAAAATGGAATCTCACTCTGGCATGAAACTCTGTTGAATTTTTGTCGGTAAAATAATCTGCAGGAAAGTGTCGCCAAATCCGTTGATTATCACTGGATGAACATGTCAATCGCATGCCAGATACCACGAGTTGGTCACAGCTACATAATAAAATACGTTTCAAGATCGAGGATTTCCTGGATTCGTGATTCATGAAGATCAAGAGGTTAGCAATGGCCTATTGTTAATCGTCAAGCAAACCACGGTTCGTAACTTATGATAATATTATTATGACAGTTCTCGTGCACGTATCATCACGATCAAGTACTAATTATTCTTCACGAACAAGCTTTCTATGAAAGACTCACGACGTACACATGACGATAGATGTCGTGACTGCCCTGCCGGATCAGAAGGTGACCAATTGTCGCAATCGTCATTGATTTTAAATATCGTAACATGCAACATCGCTTTAAATTATCGAAATAACATCATCGTACATACGCAGTGTCCATAAAACTCTCTATAAATTATTTATCATTTAATCCACTAGGAAATCGTCTACAGCAAAATCATTCTTACGTTTTTGTCTCCAGGACAATATTGTTACCCAAATATAACAATTGACAACCAGCCAATCCCATAAAACGAGGAGAAAAAGTGCAGAGTCAAGTTTTTGACTCTGCGGGATTTTATTTATTGAAATAATTCATTTATTTATTAAGCTAAGGTCTTATAGCAGTTTTGAAAGAAAAATAAAAATACTTGAGGACTTTTGTCTTAACAATCTTGCAACTTAGCTGACTATCCCGATTGAAGGTAACTTTTGAGACACTCTATCATTCGACAAATGTATTACGTGTTGACGTTCTTTCTTATGGTCATAGGATAAAAACAAGTACAGCGCGTAAATGAGGTTTCTTTTGACATTACTTATTCATAAGTAAGTTGCATATTGACTACTAACATCGTTAGTAATTACCATAAATGGATCAAATCGATTTAAGTAGCCTTGATCTTTCTCTCACTCTGTGCCTGCCGGTAAAAAATATATCAATTATAACACGTATAATTACAACCGATTCTACTTCGTTAGTCGTATGTTTCTCGCACTTATATTTTTTCCGCTGCGTTATATTCCAACCAAAACACGTGTGACGTGTGCAACGACGAAAACTTTTCCTCTTCGCACTCATTAGCATATTTCAGTGTCATCACTTTTGTCCAACTTCTTTCTATTTAGTTCGACATCCTTCAACGTCATGGTTACGCTCCTTTATGGGTACGAGTTCAATGAACATTCTTGGAAATATTTCGTTCCTGCCGTCTACCGCACCGGGAATCGTACGTGCTTATTATTTTAATGCCAAAAATACATATTTCACAAGTTCCGTTAAAATATCATGTTCGAATGTTAATACCAACTAAAATAAACTTCACGTGGTTGTATTAATAAAAAAATCTTTCATATCTTGGCTACAATGATAATATGGTGTTAGACTTGGACAAATTAGGGCTTGAAATCATTTGTTTAATTACCCAACAAACCATTCAGCAGAAAGTGATTACAAATGCTTTTGTTTAATTTAAAAAAATTATGGGGGTTCCGGTAGTTCTATCGTGACATTCACTTTTTTTTTTTTGAATTTCTCGCATACAAAATGGTTGGCGGGCATAAGTTAATAAAGAAAAGTTGTTGCAAATTGACTAAAGAACAACATACTCCAAATTCAAGGTCCTCCAAGGTATTATGTACTTGCTGTAAAATTACAAAAAGTGCGAACATTTTTTTCTTTAGATTTGTTTGAAAAGCTAAATGTAGCTGCTTTGATGTTGCATAAAAATGTATGCAAAGGTTTATAAGCTTTCACCATGTAGGAGCCAAAATATTTATTGATGAAAATGTAACTTTTAACACGAGCTCTTACGAGAGAGTACCGAAAATTGTGATTTTTACCAATAAATATCTAAACTTCCGCTTGGCGAAACCTTCTAAAATTTGTTACACACGTGCATATGACATTAAAGAAGATTTATTAAAATTTTCAACAAAATCTTTAAAAAACGATACACCGATAGAACTACCTTAAACTTCATCGTTTTCTGATTGATTTTTATTTTTTATTTTATTTTTTAGTTCTTTTTATTATTACATGTAAATGTAATTCACACGTTGGACCTATTCAGTGTGCATGTGATACGAACGTTTAACAGTAATACGGTATGAACATAATGTTACTCGTACAGCGGGTGCATGATCGTAGGCCAACAGTCTGCTCTGTGAAAAGAGAGAGCTCAGAGTTCGTGAGTAAAACAGACGTTCACACGTCGTTCCCTCTGATTTCTGGTTATTACAGTGTTTGTAATTTCCTCTTGGCATATTTGTGTATATGTACGTAAAAACGTATGTATATATGTGTGTGTATACTCTAGTGGAGATATATCGTGTTCGTATACAATCTGCTAGTGTTAACCCTCCTTAACCTTCGTCAACCTCCATGCTCCTTAAAAACTTGAGGCTTACAATCAAAGCAATCACGCCATCACGATTCCATCCATCGTATTCTTGTCCTTGAATTATTACCAAATAATGCAATGATTTATTTATTATTAAATATCATTTTATTCATATTCATATTCATCTCCAAGTTTTGATAAATTTACAACATTATTTCCATCGTTCTTTGGCACAAAACACGTTTTATAACATCTTTATTAGAAGAAAAAAAAAAAAAAAACAGTTTGCTATGTATTATTTATTATACGGACAAACACCAATGTTTTCATAACATTGGAACCTAATTTTTAACGAGGTTCTGTCGCCATAATAATAATAGTATATACAAAGTAACGGCAAATTGATCAAATACAATTTTTCCAAGATAATTTTTTGAAATTTTGCGGAAATCTTCTTGAGCGTCGTATTATAATGTGTAAAAAATTTGAGAAGGTTTCACCGTCTGGTAATCGAGATATTCAGTGTTTAAAATCGCAACTTTAACACGAGGTCTTATGCGAAGTTACGGAAAAAGACGATATTTTACAACTAATAACTCGATTTCTAAACGGTCAAACTTGCTCAAATTTTACCCACAGTTGAGTATGACTGTTAAGAAGATTCGTACGAATTTTAAAGAATTAAACTTGGAATTTATCGAACGCATGAGGAACGATTGAACCTCCTTAATGCAGATGACTAATTCATTCTCTTTCAGACACAAAATATTTATATGTATATATATATCGCACGAGACATATAATTTATTCATGACTCGAAAATACCATATCGAGTATCCAGGGTGTTCTAAACACATGGAAACTCAATGCGACCTCTATTTTCATCACATAGTTTAGTCGTCTCGAATAAAAAGCGTGGTACGGTAGTGCCTTTAGTATTATAAGAAACCGATGGGTTTTATAGACACAACTAAACGCATTTATATACACAAAATACACTAATCTACAAGCATCTGGATGCGTCTTCCATTTATACAAATATTACACACAATGGAATACATTTGATGGATAAAAATTCCTAACACGTACAAAAAGACTCCATTATACAAGAGGAGACTAAGGCAAAGTGGGATAAGTAAGCAAATATTGTATTTTTATTGATTTTATTAACCATGTGTTATTTCTTTCCACTCGGAATTCAAAGAGCTTCCGTTGTGTGTTTCAATTTTTGAAGAATTTTTTTTTTTTTTCATTCATGCATTGTCGTTGAACGAAATAAATGTTACATAAAAATATTCAGGTTTTAGCAAGACTCTGATCCTCACAAATACACTGAAACGTGACGATGTGTTCGAATGTAACAACAAATTCGCCACTACAGACAAATCTAAAGCAGAATGCATTCTGCTCGAAAATTTATCAACGGACGTCATTACAGACGAAGATTATAAATAATAAGGAACTCAATGTCGTTCTGGCAGCGAAAAAAAAATGAAAAAGAAAACATGATGCCAAATTTCATCATTTGCGAAAATCGACAAACTGAAGATTTTTATTCACATTTTTAAAACTATCCTTGTGGAGTTGTTTAATACATTGCAAAATGGCTTGATTAAAATCTTTTTTCAATACGTATTTTAAGTAAAATTAATAAATCATATGATTGTACAGTTGGCAGCGTTAAAATTTGCAGCGAAACGTCTGTGATTTGATTGTGACTGCAAACTCACGTTGATGATTAAACTTCATTCGGAATGTTCCTGAGAAGTTTATGCTTGGATGATGAAAAAAAAAATGACTCAAATACTGAGTTAGATATTGTTAAAAAATATAAATTTTCACGCTGATGTCAATGAAGCTAGCGAATGGGTGGAGAAGTCATGAGCAAATCTTTTTTTCTGAAGGACCTCTGTTAATATTTTAATAATCGTTTTTTTTGTCTTCCTTAGATTTGAATACCTTCGCTATTTTGCACGAGCCCATAGCCTAAAAATTTAAATCTAATTTTCATCCACGAAAATCATCGTGTCTGTAAGACTCCCTTAAAGTGTTGTCCACTTCTCTGATGCACAACTTTATCGCATTTGCACGAGATCCAGCCAAAACTACAAAAAAATCCGGCCAGGTGGCTGTGTATTTGCACCGAATTACAATCCTCTCAGCAAGAAATTCATGGAAAAGCCAAATGTATGGCAAAGCGATCACCCAACCAAGTATTGGCCTCTTTGCCCAAATCTACTCAATTTGGGGCTTCGCCGAAGCCACCTACCAAACATGTACTCAATACTCAACAACTTATCACTATTTCTCGTATTATTTGAACCAGGTTCATCATCAGAACCAATCATAATAGTATATACAAAGTAACGGCAAATGAAATACAATTTTTCCAAGATAATTTTTCAAAATTCTGGGTGAATCTTCTTGAGCGTCGTATTATAATGTGTAAAAACTTTGAAAAGGTTTCACCGTCTGGTAATCGAGATATTCAGTGTTTAAAATCGCAACTTTAACATCAGGTCTTATGGGAAGTTACGAAAAAGTACGATATTTTACAACTAATAACTCGATTTCTGAACACTCAAACTTTCTCAAATTTTACCCACAGTTGGGTGTGACTGTTAGGAAGATTAATACGAATTTTAAACAATTCAACTTGGAATTTATTGAACGCATGAGAAACGATCGAACCTCCTTAACACAAAAATATAAAAGCTGATATAATTTTTTTTAAATATCATGAAAATAAATACTATTTTAATTAAACACTATTTGTATGGATGTTGGATATTAGTAGCACGGGGTTCGCCTGAGGTCACGTTTATATCCAGACTACAAGGCGAAGAGGTGAATTCGAACATACCCGCGAAGGCAACCACCTGTGCGCATAGCTAATACCATATAATAAGGACTCATGCATATGAATTTAGAGTATGGGCCAGCCTACACGCTTATCATTTCGAATCTATCAGACTACAAACATAAATATAAGCATACAATACACGGATCGTTGCTGCAGAGCTAGAAGCAACGCGATAACCCTTTGGATACGCATAATAATCATTCACCAGGCCTCCTTCGATCTTCTTTCTCTCTCTTTCTTTCGTGCCCTCGTTATGCTTGCCATCACGAAGGCCTTTGCCATAGTCTTATGCACAATGTGCTACTGTGTACTTTTTCCGATCGTTTATAGTATTTAGAGAAGAAACCATTTCAAACTAATTTTAGGAATACTAAAAGTTTAAGTGACTCGAGCTTTTTACGTTAAAAGAAAAAAACAATCCACGTTTACCAATTTCTTTAGTTACAAAGTTAGTTCTTTTTCTTTTTTATTCTTGCTTTTCAATTTTTTTCATTAGTTGTCAAAACTCATTTGACAGCTTGAGATATTCGGCTTTTTATGTGTATAGCAATTTAACAAAATAATTTACTCTTCACAACGATATTAATTTTTCTCAATTTTGAAAATTTTGCTGGAAAATTAGACCGCGTTGGAACTTTCCATATCAAGTTTTAATGCACAAGTGTTTAAATAAATCTTGATGTTTATATAACAACGAAAAAAAGTTCAAAAGGAAACCGGAGAACAGCGAATTTTGTATGTTGCACAAGAGTCACAGCCTCTTTATGCATATATCTATTTAATAGATATATTCACCGTACTAATGGCCCCACATCCTGTCTGTTGTATATACACATCTCCACTTCCCGACTTGGACTTGATGTCCGAACGGTGAAAATAATTTTCCAGCTAACAGTTAATACTTTACAGCTAGCTCTGCATAATTTCAAGTAAAAATGTTCATGAACTATATATGTAGTAATAAATTATTTGTAAAGTAGAAACGTTATGTATTGATTTTTATAAAACATACAAAAGGGCACGAGAACGTGTAGCAAAACGTGGCAATTTATTGGAGAACTCGATTGTACTTCGAATCATATTTCATCTTCGAGATCAATTAAAAAAAAAAAAAGTCCAATCGATTCTCTGACACGTATAATTAATCAACAATTAATAATCGACTGTGTACATCATATTTAATGAAAGATTGTGGAATACAAAGCTTTCCCATTTTTTTTAGCAACTGAAAAATATTCATCGAAAGAAAATCATTGCACCATCGAATTAAAATAAAAAATGTGCTGTCCCTGGAAGATTGTCATTTTGTAGCCTTTGAAGCTTAACGAATTACGTATCGAAATTTTATTCTAATTTATTAGTATCGAAATGCAAAGAGAACTTTAGAGCAATAATTGATTTAGTTGTAAAATCACAATTTCGCGATTTTCATTGGTGGAGAATGTTTCTTTCACGAAAGAAGACATTGTAGTAACGTCCATGAGGGAGGCCTAACTTAAAAATTAAATTTTTCAAATCGATATGGGTTATATGGCATTGTTTATCGATTGCAACCAAATGCAAGTGCGTAGCAAACCATTTCTGTATTTAATCAATAACGAGTGACCTTTTTTCATAACGTACCTTTAATATTACAGAATATGTACGCAACGTGGGGTCAGAGGTAACTTTTTGATCGTCAGTTTACAAAGTAATATGGCGAATAAAACGATCCAACATCATTAAATTCTTGATCGAGGTTATCCATTAAAAATTTTAATCCAAAAAAATTTAAAAAAAAAAGAAAAAAAAATGAATAAATGAAAAATATTGCAGAGGATTCTTTCAATTTATTTATTGGTATGAAAATATCGAAAGTCACGATCCTATTGATAGTTAAGTGTATCTGTTTTTTTTCGAAATGTTTTAAAATCGTGATTTGTTGAACATTGATCATTTCTCAAGTTCGCAAACGTATAATCCATTGTCTAAATATAATGAGAAAAATGGAGTCGCGTGACTGTTATAACAGAGTGTACAATTGCAGTAAGAATTTGCGGGTGCCCTCACTCACTAATAATTGGAGTACGAACAAAAGAAACTCGAAGTAGATAATATATATCAGTTTCCTTCAGGCTGAGAGAAGGAGGAACAGGACGAAGATAAAGATACGAGTACCTAACCATCAATTACCTCAAAAGTCCATCACTCATATCCGCGTGCAGCTTATTCGTATATATATCCAAGTCGAAATTGCACACGATGGGCAGTCTCATTCACTCGGACTCACGTATTTCTTACATCGAAACAAAACATATGAGTTGGACAATAAATTCGTTATACTCTTGGCTTCTTCTTAATTTTTTCGTTTCTCTCATTCTCTCCATGCAGCTCTTTTCTTACCGTCTAAAGTCTCTTGACACAAACACACACACACACACACACAAATACACACCTACACATATGGTGATCGACAGATGCTTCTTTGCTATGCCTGCTCACTTCGCTGCTCCCTCGTAATAGCATAGAATTCTCTGTCAACTGTAACAGCGTCATTTATTCTCTTTAAACGCACACATTGCGTTAAACTTACAATGCCAAAGGATTGAAATAACGGCCATCTGATATTAAAACATATCTACAAAGACATGTCAATTTTTGAAGCTATTTTTTTGTCTACACTTCAATCAAAAACAACGAAAAAATCTGTTTTACAATGTCCATTATTTCAGTTACAACCCAACAAAAAATACTAAAATTTTCAAGAAAAATAATGATGCTCCGACCTTTAAAATTGATTATTTTATCGAGAAAAAAAAATGCATAATTATCTGTATCAGTGATGGATCTGTTGAGTTTATTCTATTCGATTTTTTTTGACGAAATATGTTTCAATGAAAAATAGCAACGCAGTCGATAATGTATTGAAAATATTCTACTGATAGATCAATATTTTCATTTATTTATATAATTATAATTAACTACACATATTAGAAGCGGGGATTGATTTATTAGGGGAAGAAAAAAAAATGGCACATCTCTTGATAATGAAGGAGCTCGAGGCTCATGAATAAATTTTCACATTAACATGTGTAATGTCGTTTTGCTCATATGCATCTTTATCTATTGGAAGAGCCCGTGTTCCCGGGCGTCAACTCTCGGTTCCCCACGGGGTTTATCCGGTGGCGCTTTCTCCCATGGGACAGCGCGCAATGAATAATAGGGTGGCAAAGAAGAAGGAGACGACTTGAAGCCCCATACACAGAGAACACAGACTTGAACACATAAATACCAACAAATCCAGATGTGTACAGGTAAATGAAAAAAAGAGTAAAGGGTTAGGGGGACACGGAGGCCTGGTGATGGGCCCTTCGATGAAGAAGAAGACTCTCGACGAGTTATAAACGTGAACACCTGTGCCAACTGGGGCGCATCCGAGTTGTCCGACTCGTACTAAGAGAAAAAGAGAGAGAGGATGACTGAAGAACCCAGACATTAATATATATACGATGTGTGCGCGTTCTTAGCGAACGGGTGGACAAAACAGGTGGGCAAAACCTTCGAGAGCTCATGGAGCGCGAGCCGGGATTCTCCTCGACTTCGACCGCCCGGTGGCCGTCTCACCGCTTTACTTTGACTTTAATTCATGAGAAAGAGAGAGGGCCCTGCTTGAAGAATCATGGAGGGTTCTTGCGACGCACGCCTTCCCCATAACCCTCTTGTATTATATTAACGCATATATATCTATATATTTATATGTATAACGTAGCACGTGCCCAAGAACACATGTGTTTTGTTTCTTTGACGCTCCTTGATCAACAGAGTTTGCTCTCTTCCTATGCCAAAAAAAAACTGACTAAAAATTACCTTCGATCAAAGCACTCTCAAAACGATCCTCGTTGTCCCAAACGTCCGATAAAATATTTTTTTATTTTTCTACATGGCTTTTAACATTCTCAGCCTAATTAGTACCGCAGACCCCGAATAAGAAATTTATCGAACGACGATACCATACCATCGAGATTTTTGAAATGTTTTACTTCAAAACCGACACGGTAAGTATTTTTTAACGAGGTTCTGTCCCCTTAATCGTAATAAATTATACAAAGTAACGACAAAATGATCGAATGCAATTTTTCCAAGAAAATTTTTTGACATTTTGTGTGAATCTTCTTGAGCGTCGTATTATAATGTGTCAAAAATTTAAGAAGGTTTCTGGTAATCGAGATATTCAGTGTTTAAAATCGCAACTTTAACATGAGCTCTCATGGGAAGTTGCGAAAAAATAAGATATTTTACAACTAATAACTCGATTTCTAAACGATCAAACATCCTCAAACTTTACCCACAGTTGCGTAAGATTGTTCAGAAGATTCATACGAATTTTGAACGATTAAACTTGGAATTTATCGAACGTATGAGAAACGATCGAACCTCCTTAAAGATCTACAGAATCCTCACTGCATTATCTTTACAAAAAATGTCATCCTCCTTAAAAGACGCAGGAATTATGCAGAAAACAATATTCACGGCTGGATGCAAAAAGGAAATGATTGTTAACAATCGCGTAATTATGATCTCAAAGATCGATTCATATCACGTCTATGATATTATCAATACAACTTGCATTTATATATTTATCAATATATATCTATATATGTAAAGACAGTGCTGCATAATAGAATAAAAAAAAATAAAAAAAAATAGATAAACTCGTTCCGCCCATAGCATGATCGAGTGGAACGTGTGCGCGACCAAACGAACTTCTGTTCTCGATGGAAAGTCGATAAGCTCTGCGGCTCTTGAATTCTTCGTGCTATTCTCTCCCTCTCACTTTATTTCCCTCATGCCATCCTGATCCCTCATCATCCGTTTCCGGCCTGCGGCGAGAAGTGATGGGGCAGTGGGAGGGGAGGTGCCATAAAGAGAATAAAAATCGAGGAAGAAAGCAAAAAGAGCGGTGAACGTTTTTCAAAACCTTTTTTTTCATACAACGACCCATTTTAATAAAATCACCATATTAGATGGCACTTAAGGATTTTTTCATATATTTACACCTTTAAATTTACGCATTTAAAATTCACTAAATCGATTGCAAAAAAAAATGATTCTACAGATTAGACCGTGTGGTGAATGGGTCGGCCCATCTTCCAATCAACCGGTTAAATATTTATTCAATTAAAAAAATAGCAGTACTGGGTCAAAAGTCATTTTGTAAATAAAAATATTGTCAGTGATCAGAGAAAAATGTAGTGGAAGTTTCTGAATCTGTGAATTTGAGTAATTGGAAAGCTAATTCGAAGATTTCTAATTGCTAGCAAAATAGACTCATGCATTTGATACAAATGAAAAAAAAAATGATGTAAAAGTAACCGTAAAAAAAGTAAAATACAACGAAAAATGAATAAATTAATAAAAGCATCTATATACGTATTTATTTACGTAATATACGTATATATAAAGCAAAAGACAGAGAGCTGCGGTCCGTCATCGCCTAAACGTCCAAACCGCAGCCAGATGTTGGCTCCTTGGCGCGGTCATACATTAAGTCCGACTCCTTCATGGCCAGCTGCTCGACTCCTCCACGCCATAGCATCCGAAACTCTTTCCTTTTCGTTCTCTTTTCCTCTCCCGTATATTCAGCATTTGATCCTCCTTCAATAATTCTTTTTTCGATTCCCTTTTGTTTTCCCTTCGATCGTTGTTTCGCTCTTTCGTATCCTACAGCTCTCTCTCTCTCTCTCTCATTCGCTCTCTCAGTCTCTCAGTCTCGTTTGGCTCGATAATAACACACTATCCTTGCGTCCAAGAAGCGCTAAATTTATCAATGGATCTTCGTATAATAAGCTAATCGGATGTATTATATCGCTTCGTTCTTGTGTGGCGCTCTCTTTCTTCCCGTCCCTCCTCTTCTCCCTCTTGCAAAGTATACCACATTGAAAAAAAAAGCAAACGTTGAGTTGTATTTACCACATTAACACATACCTTAACATGTATCCGTGAATATAGAGCGATTCGCACGGTAAAACCGAGCGTTTTACTTCACAGAATTTCGTGGTATAAAACACTGTGTAAAACGGTCAATTTCTTCGTGTAAGTTAATTCTATTGAAAGTATGGCTTGTGTGTATATAGATTTTTTTTTTTAAATGAAAGACGCACGGGAAGCTTTTTTATTCATCCTCAAAAGGAACAAATGAGGAAAACGTTTATCCATGCGGTTCTGTATAACTAACGACGAAAGGCAGACTAGAATGAGATACGCAGAAAGAAAGGGGCATTTAAGAGAAAGACGAATAACGAAGAGTGCAACTAGAATTATATTCACTAAGACAATGAGAGGAAGTCAAGGTCCAACGAACTCGGTTTCCTTTTCCTCGATTCCACAGGACGCTCAAACAATGAAAGAGACGAAAAGAGAGAGAAAGAGAGAGACGTTTTATAGAGAACGATGGGCGGAGCGCGAGTATTTGCGCTCGAGAAGCGATCGAGATATCTCGCGATATCGCGATTCGCGGCTGTAGCGTTAATATATACAAATATGTATATATATATATATATATAGATATTAAGATATACACTAAGAATGTCTCTAAACCGCCTACCGTTATATCCGTAACAGATAAACTCGATCAGAAGATTGCTACCAACGTTGGCAAATCCAACACGCCAACGTCTTCCTCGTCATCGTTTAATTATCGCAAATTTCGTTCACACTTTTTTTTCTAATCTTTTAACCTAAATTAGATTTAGCCCTCGTTCGAAACAAAATCGGAATCATTATTTCAAGGACGATGTTGAAAAAATAAACAATTGAAGATTCCTATGATTACTATTTGTATAATTAATTCATGATCATTTTTACGAATTGTTAATTTTGATGAAAGTGACAATAACAATTCGTTTTAATGTCGATGTCGATGTGATAACCGAAGATTAGAATTTTAAAAAATGTGGATTTTACTTGTGAATTATTCGGGATATTAATCGTTATCATTATTGCAAAATAATCGAAATGAGTAGATGACGAAGTTCGTCGTTCGAGACGTTCTCATTTCGCGGTTGTGATTCTCCTGTTTATCGAGCTAAATTCCCTCATTTATGATTAAACTTTGACCGGAAATTAACGGAGGAAACAATCTTTTTCTTGTCTGTTGAAGTAAATTGTAATTAAAAACGAGATGTCCCGATTATTTTAATCTAAAATGGTGCACGATGATCGAAAGAGAATTTACGGTCACACTGACGCACGGATATCTTAAATTCCTTTTTGTTTCATTACGGGGTGTCCTGCTCTATGCAAACAGACTTGTTGAAATGAATCCACAAGGATTACCCGTGATTTTGATGGTCCTCAAAATTAAGTTTTGAACTATTTTTAATCAGGAATTTCGAAATACCTGAAAAATCATAAAGTGTCTCATTCTCGAAATTTTCAGGTTTCTCTTTTTTTACATCGTTTCTTTCTCTAATCACTATAAGAATTCATTTAAAATATACGCTAAGAACAAATACTAAAAAAAAACTAAATGAAGCTGACCGAAAATTAATCGGAGGCTCTGGTCGTTAATTCTTAATACGTAATTACGTTAATACGATATAAATATTAACGAAGTTTAACACAATCGGTGACTTCCGGTCGTCCTGCTGTTTGTCCAATTGTGATGGTTCGAAGCAGCAGCAAAAGCATAAGTTAGTCAGTCAGTCGGTCAGTCATTCACTTATATTTGGCTGTACACATCTTCTTTCTTCTCCTGAATAAGCACACATCCTACCGGATCTTGGTAACAATGAGAAATATAAAAAGTAAAAAAAAAAAGAAAAGCGCCAAACACGAGAAATCGATGTTGAAAAGCTTGTGTTCCGTTGGTTTTACCGTTTATAATACTCACACTACTGCGATCCACACATACGAATATCCATACATTTTTACCTGAAATATGTAAAGTCGTGTAAAATAAATATATACCTAGAATTTGAACCAAAAGAGCCGCGAAGCGTTGGGCGTTTCGTGGGCGAGGCTCTCGCGCGGTCAGTTCCACTTTGGTATCTACACGAACGTATATACATATACGAATTTACAGGTAGATGTATATCCGTCTGAAGAGCCGTCATCATCGGCGGCGCATTATCGATCTTCGCGTCTCTCTCTCTCACGGTTTCTGTTCACCGGTTAAACTTTGCTCTCTCATTCGGGGTGAAAACACCTCGTACATGAAATATAAGCTCGTTCGTGTACAAACTATCTATTTTTTATGCTCTTATACTCCCTTTAAATTCAATAAATGATAAGATATTGTATTCCTCCTGATTGTCACAACTTTTGATAAAAATGCATTAACCCTTCGGCTGCACATCGATTTTTACGCTGGTTTTTTAGACTCGGTTTGAATCGTCCAAATTTTCATTCATCTTGAGGGATTTTCGAACCGCACGATATTTCCGAATGGTTTTCAATCATTATAGAGAGAACCTCAAGTTGTATTTTCCACAAAATCTAGAAAAATGCTCAACTCGTGGTACAGATTGATATCAGTGTACAGACCAGAGATTAATAATAGTTGATTACTGCGGGGTATTGTTACTTGAGAACATTAAAGGACTGGACGATGAATGGCTGTGAATCATTGTCAGATTACATTTGACTCCGAATATTCGTACATTGTTGTCTGTCAAATCACAGGGATTCGCAGCATTAGCAGCTCTATCGGAGAACAGGAATTAAATAGCCACCGCAATGGAAACAAAGAATCTTCAATATTGAGTTGAACTATAAATAATGATAGATCATTTATTATTATTAACGCTCGCCCTTAAAAAACATACGAGACACATTATGAGTTGAACTTCAGAAAAGTCCGAACATAACGAATTTAAAAGAATCGTCCAAAACCTTCCCTGTCCAGATAATGGGAATCGTTCCGTTCTATAAAAGGGGTGGTTACGTAAATATAGTCAACGATTGGTTGGGTTGCCTAGAAGGGTATCCATCAAGGCGCAGTGATTGGTTCTGAGAGGCCTCAGTTTTTCCGGGACTTATTTTGGCGTCCAAAAAAAAAATGAAAAATCCACTAACATTTGTTACGCGTCAGATTCTCGATGTCCATATTGTTTTTTCAAACTCCTTTAATTATTGAGAACCCACGAATCAATGAACATTAAGAAACCGAACGGCGATACAGCGCGAATTCGAAAATTCGCGCGCTCCGCTGTCAGTGCTTGCAAAGAAGGTGGAAGTCAATGGGAAATAGACTTAGAAGAAGGAAAGAGACAAATAAATAGAAGAGAAGGAATTGCACATTTATAGCCATGAATTGAAAGAAGTTATATGAAAATAAGGCGAAGCCGGAAAGGGGCGTATGGATATGCGCATGCGACGATCGACACGCAACGCGAACGCTCTAATTTTAGATCTTGTCACTCTGACGCCAGCTGGTATGATGCCCCTCCCCGTCCATTACACACGTTTACACGCACACGCCGCAGGGACAAAATATCTATATGTATAAATCCATAATATACATATATTTATATATATCCACATAATACCAACATAACTAAACCCATGTACATAATAAAACACATGAGAACAGAACGAGAATTTTCCTCTTCGTTTCCAATATTATTTACGTTAAACTCGAAGAAAACCAGACATAAATAAGTACTATATATACATATATCTCTATAAACGTATATGTACAGGGTGTCCCATGGGAAATTCACCAAAGTATCCGACATTTGTAAACGGGCACACGCAGTTGAACAATAAGAACGAGTAGATTATTAAAAAAAAAGGGAAAAAAAAGTTGACAGGTTCTCGTGTCTATGAGAAAAAAAATTAAGCCATCGATTAACAAAAACGAATAGATCATAAGTTTTTAATATATCACCAGAATTTTCATTCCACTTCCCTCGAAACAAACTTTCAAAGACTTCGATTTTTACTTGTTTCATAATCTCTAGCCAGGACACCCAGTATATACACATTAGTTAAGTTTTCTTCGATATTTATGTACATATATATGAGCCATTGACGAACTGAGATGAGGCGAAGGTTGCGAGCAAGAGCGAGCGTGACTCTTGGTGTTCACGTTTTCGCGCACGGATGCTGGACCTTCTACGTATATTATTCACGTAAAATATATCCGTCCGGGATGCACTTTTCAAGTACCAGGATAATACGAATGCACCTGAGGCATCGTGAGTATATTTGTGTAGGTAAAACTTAAAATATATATATATGTAGATGTGCGTGTATAGTTAGACGTTTATCATTACGCACGCATGATTAAAATACAAAAAAGTGAGTGTATATCTATATATATATACATATATGAAGAATGAAGGATCGGTATCATTAGTACATAATAAATACAAGTATATATAATACTGTATGAAAAATAGAGTGGGGGCGAGAGTAGGACTTTGAGAAAATACGAAGTAGTCGATTATCGTCAGTCATCAATATATAGCCAAGGTGAGATATAACCCGAAGCCTTTAATCAAGGCGTCGACCTTCGTTGCATTTACGTATGTATACAAGACGAGTGATGATTTTTGTTCGTTCCTTAGACTTGTCTTGATACTCATATCCTCCGGAATCGTCAAGAATCGTCACGCGAGTCAAGAGGATACGATGGTGAAATCTTACACGAATCGATCTTGGAGGATGCGAGCTTTCTTGCTGATCGATGAAAAAAAAAATTAACAAGAAAACTAAAAAAGTTACCGGAAATTCTGTTAGATGATCGGAAGAGTATTTTTCATTCATTTCTCTTTTTTTTTCTTCATTTTTCCGTTGAAACGGATTCGATGTATGCTAAGATAATCTCTACGAGTAACGATACTTTTTGATGAAATGAGGATAAATGCGATTTGAGACAGTCAAGGGATTTGCTACACTTTTTTGTCTAAACGGCTTCGAACTGTGAAACCTCATTTTTTTTTAAATCATGAATTCGACTGAGTATTAGTTTGGAGATTTTGTCTACCGAATGTTAATCAGCCGAGGAGGATCATCATCTGGTGTCAAGAAAGTCAAAACAAAAAACGGTTGTGACGAGTGTAGTCTTCAAAGTTTGACTATATAGTTTAACGTCATAGAGACAAATTCATTGATTCGAAACGACACGAGTATAGAATAGATTTTCGGAAGACTTACAAACGTTCTTTACATGTTTTTTCATCGATATTTGAAGTTCCTTCTGAAACTATTTGTCAATGCTTGCAGATTTCATTTACAGACGAAAAAACCACTGCGACCCATAAGGAACCCGGCTTGCTCGAGAAGAACCGTTTTTATCAATTTTTCACGAACAAAGTATCATCAGGGCTTGAAATTTAAACAGATGACTCCGTAGACACCAATAACTATATTTAAAATTTTTTAAACAATATATGTTCAAAAAGTCGTCCACTGAATGAACCCCTTTAAATTAACTTCTGATTAATTAAACACTGAGCAATCGTATTGGAAGACAAGAAAGCAATTTGTCATTTGTTAACGATAGTTTAAGAATCAGTTTTTTCCAAGTTACATTGAATGATAATGGAATAAATTATTAGATTGCACATCTATAAAATCGTCCACGTATGAGGTCTGCATGCGCAATTAAATAAGTCTATGAGCACAAAAACAACTATAAGTAAATGAAAAAAAAAAAAAAAAAAAAAAACCCCGAGAAAAAACAATTAGTTATGACTAAAATATAGTAGACTGGCGGGATGTACACAGTACGTGTACGAATAATTTCACGTAGTTATGTATTTATGTACACGCGGACATCTAATAGAGGAGAGCAGTATACGAAGAAGCATCGATTGCACGAGAGCTGCAAGAGCGAGTATTCGCTGGGGCGCTCGAGACGTACATATGCACCATTCAATGCATCACGCAACTTTATGCCCCTATATCTAACAACATTTACCTGTAATATGCAGTCCGTGATCGATGAAGGGATCGACTATCCATGTAGGGGACAAAGAGCATCTATTTACGTAGTGATAAAAAAACAATCGCACGTTCAACAAAAATTTTCTATGTCGTTAATAATAATAATAATAATAATAGTTATTTAAACCTTTAATACAATTTTTTAATTTTTAAAATTCATTTTTATTTTTATTGTAAATTCATTTTTATTATAATTGCAGCTGTTATTGATATTCTCAATGGTTGATATTGATATTCTCAATTGATATTCTCAATTTACATTATTGCTGTATGTTGTGGTGCTTTTTGTTATTTTTATACATTTTATTACGTTATTCATTTTTAATGTTATTTTTATTTTTTTCATAGAATCTGAACCTCCAATTTTGCATTATTCTCGATTTTGTGTAAAACTCAACTTTAGGTTCCCTTTTTAATGATAAGAATCAATTTGGCAACATTTTGTGGTTCAAAAATCACCGGCGATAAATTAAATTTGGACGATCTAAGCCAGAGAACCGAGCGTTTAAAAAGCGACGATGAAAATCTCTGTACAGCATAGAATCTATAATTTTTTCACACGAACTCTATATTTTCTACTAAATTTTTTCAAATAATCATTATGTTGTCTGTATCTTAAAGAACTTAAATTTCAATCGACACCAAACTGACTGTTGACAATAATTTTGCTCCAAATGCAGACTGTTATGATTCGAAATAAAGAAGAACAACCTTTCGAATAATTACTCAAAATTGTAAACCATTTGTAGCAGAATAACCGAATAAAAGCTGGGCAACCAAAAAAAAACCCAAAATCAACATAAAACAAAACAGAAACAAATGATTTAATCTGGAAATCGGTAGAAGACAAAGACGGTCGATTACTGTTCTCGTGATGTTTTCGTTTGAGGGTGAGTGTTACTCAAAGAAAAAACGAGAAATAAACGTCTCATCCCCCCGCCCCCTCCCCAAATTGGGAATAAATAAAAAAACTTTCTCGAAAGCCACATCCGGTCGATTTACTGAAAGAATTGTAAAGATGCAGAGGACAGGAGACAGAACTGGATAAAGAAAAACTTATTTGGTCCGTTATTCGTTTTGGGTCGGCGTATGAGTAATTGTTTCATTGGTCAACATTGGGCTTTTTTTTGCAGGCGCTGTCGACGAGGCTGTTTAATATCCGGACAAAAGAGCAAGCTGCGCGCGGGCTCGCAGCGTGCCCACGAAATTCTCGTACATCCGTAACGATTCGGGTACGTAAGATGCTGCTGTGTATACGCTCGCGTTCCCGATTTCACATTATGCAAGAAAGTTGCTTCGTCTCTGACACAGTTATTGGTATTTATGTTGCACCGATGCAGATTTTATATTAATATATACATATATATATGTATAAAGAGATATTCATAAAGGTATGATGGCTCACTTCCGGTACCCGATGCAGCTTGTGCGCGAGCTAACGGCTGCGCGAATCACAGCTTTATATATACAACAGACGTTTCTCGTAATCTCGTCGACGGACGTGTCCCTTTTACCGTGGCGTTAAATCGATGGGGCCCGCCGTGAACGAGCGAGACGCGATGCTACGATCGGTATTCGTTTCGCGCTAATTACGATTTTTTTAATGTACAGGTGACGTCGAAGAACCGCGACCCGAACCAGACCAAATAACCGAGGAAAAGTTTGCCATCTGGACTTCTCATTTTTATGATAATGTCTCGAAACTCCGCTCTCTCAACTTGCAGGATTTTATGTTTTTTTGCTTTTATTCATTTTTTTTTTCTTACACTCGTACGTTCCTTGTGTTTTCTCATTCCTGCCAAATTTTCTTGCTCTTTTTTTATTTTCATTTTAATACGCGTCGTCGATGCACCAACGAGCTCAGATTGAATAACTGGTTCTCTCATCGTAATGCTTTATTTAATAAGCGTGCAATGGAAAGTAAGACAAGGCTGGTGGCCCGCGAATGGGCCATGATTTTTTTTTTCGGTTAACCGCTGCGGCACGCGAAAAAATACTTGTTCACTCTTTCTTTATATATGTGTTTATATCTCTCTCTTCTTCTCTTTGACTCTCATCAGGCCTGCTGCAATTTTGCACTGATTACGTTAACGTAATTGCATATTTAAAAGATTTCTGAAGTGCATTATATTGATTATCGGTTATACTTGTTATCGTGTATGACGAGTTACTCCTCCAGATGCTCGTATACATTTAATTTTCATCGGCTTTATTGCATTTATCACTACGATTTAATGTATCGTTGCATCAAATAAATCGTGGATTAATTTAGTAATTCAACGAGATTTCAATGGTTCATTAAATTAATATTGGCTGGTCGGCGTATTTAGACAGAATTGAAATTTTTTTCAGCAATCGTAGATTTAAGGAAATATAAAAAAAGTTGAACGAATGATGGATCATCCCTACAACTCCGCTATCCATTTTTTCGGACGTAAACCCTACGCAGTGAGACAACGAAGTACCCTAACCTTTTCTTTAGCGTTAAATGTTCCTTATACACGATAATGGACTTTGATTTGGACGATTTTCTCGGGTTTTTCATAAGGATTACAGCAGTGTACGATCAAGTCACATAAGGTAAATACTTGATTGAGAAAAGCCTAAAAAAAAATGAGCAGAAGTTACGAAAATACAAAAAAATAAGAAATTTTCGTGGATATAACTAATTACCCCGTGGAGGGATTCTAAGGTCAAGAAAAATGATTATTTCCGTAAATAAGTTTAAACATTTACAACACATTATCCAGACAAAAAATCACATAATAATTCCCGTCACATGATAATTTACCGAAATTTCGAACAGTGCGGTGAGTTCGACGTTTTTCATCAAAGCGGATCAAAGTTTCCCCGATCATGTTCCCAAGTGAAGTTTTATTTTCAACCAAAACTTGAGAATAAAAAATTTTACTCCACAAAGCACAGAGTTCACAAAGGCTGAATCTTTCCGACCATTTCGCCTTTTTGTTCATTAATATTCAATGAAACCGTCCAAACCTGAGGAGCCATCGATCATAATTTTCCGGAAAACTGTAGTAGAATCCAATCGGACCCTTGTCTCGTTTTCATAACCGAGGGTTACGACGAGACTCGTATAAATATAACCTGTCGTGAGTCAAGACTACTCCAAAAAAGCTATCGTAAGGTTTTAATTCTAGTTCTGCCACTCGCCACAAAGTTTCACAGATCTAAGGATCCGTTAATTAGTATTTTGTCCTGCAATTCTCCAAAGCAAACGTATATTAAGATGAAAGTAGGGTCGCGGGGAGACTAAAGGCTGCATCGCATTAAAACGAAAGCGTGTCCCTCTCTTTATATTCTCTCGTTCTTCCGGGCTGCAGAGCGGACATCTGCGCCTAAAAAGAGTTGAGAAGGTACACGAAAAGGGAAGAAACGAAGAGGATCGGGGGCCAAATTGAGAAACAAAGAAAGGGCGTAAATCGAAAGGGATGTGTGAGAACAGCAAAAAAAATCAACAGATAAGAAAAAACGAGGGAGAGGAAGAGTGAATAAATAAAGCAAAAGAAGGAAAAGAAGAAGGGGAGGACTGAAGAAAAAGGCATATCAAAAGACAAGAAAAGAACATAGGAGAAGATAGGATCGGACGCGCCAGTAGCCACCGGCTGGACGAGATAAAATCATCGAAACTCCTGGCAAGTCCCTTTTCGGACTGAGGAGAAGGACCTGAGCGACGAGCACGCGCACACACATGTGTGTATATGATTTTTGTTTTTTTTTTTTTTTCAAACGTACACTCTTTGTGAACGGTTATCCCGTCGTTGTCCGGCTTTTTCAGGCACCTTGCACTCCTCAACGCTTGCATTTATACCACGATCCTATTATGTATACATACATGATACTCATCTTCTCCCCTTTAACTTTCCACTCTTTCACGCTCGTATAGCCTCACGCTGCTCCCTTATACACAATATCAACATCTGTACCTCATTAGGTTAAGCGATATACAAACAATCCGTGGTATCGCACCTCACCACCGCCAACGAACAGAATAACGATACCAGAGGGCACGACCTTTGTGCACACTACAAATACCAAAAGCCTTTATTACATGCACGTATTCTTAGCGTGCGCGCTTTCCTTCGTCATTCACGTGATCTTTTCATCATTATCGAAACCTCCTTTTAGTTTTATCCTTCTTTTTAAATGTTCTAATATAATATCCATGCAAACTGGTCTTCTTCTCGTTTTATTACGATCTTTTATCGCCATAATCATAATAGTATATGCAAAGTAACGGCAAAATGATCGAATAGAATTTTTCCAAGATAATTTTTTGAAATTTCGCGTGAATCTTCTCGAGCGTCGTATTATAATCTGTCAAAAATTTGAGAAAGTTCCACCGTCTGGTAATCGAGATATTCAGCGTTCAAAATCGCAACTTCAACACGAGGTCTTATGGGAAGTTACGAAAAAGACGATATTTTACAACTAATAACTCGATTTCTAAACGGTCAAACTTTCTCAAATTTTACCCACAGTTGAGTATGACTGTTAAGAAGATTCGTACGAATTTTAAACAATTAAACTTGGAATTTATCGAATGCATGAGAAACGATCGATTCTCCTTTATGAACGACCTTCTGATCTAGGGCTTCAACCCTTTCATACTTGACATTTTTTTATATTATTCAATCGAATATTTCGACATCATTAAATTGTTGATACAAATTCGAATAGTCGAGTATAATCAACTTCTATTTTTATCGTTGTTTGCATAAACTAAGCAGTTGCTAATGATTTTTTTTTCTCCAATGGGATTGTACTTTCAGAGAATTCTGTATTCCGTTTGGGGAGTTTGATATATTTTTATTAATTGACTTGTCATGAAGGGAAAATGGCTAAAAATGGCTGAATTTTGAATAAGCTCTACTGCATTGATAATCTTCTTGGCTCTAATAAGGGCCGATGAATAATGATGATAATAATAATAATCATAATCATAATAATAACGATGATAAATTATTTTCCGCTTCAACTCATAATGATTCGACTTATAAAAATATAGCAATAAGATCGGAAAATAGAATTTTATCGTCATTCGAAAGCCTCATTAAAATTGTTCAATAATTAATATATAAAAATTAATTTTTTTCTACGAAATTTGATTCGAAGGATTATAATTATATTATAATCCATATGAATTTTGCTCATCCATATACTGAACAGTTAGGAATGAGATGCGGGTGCAGGATTCGTCATTATAAGGATATTATATTAATATCATACATTATTGGATAAACATGTCGGTTTCACGCGTATACCATGGCAAAGGTTGTACCGCGCCCCCTAGCCGCATAACTTGCAAACAGGTATCTGTTCAGTGTTCTCTGCCATTAAACCAAACCATTACACGTATCTTCTCTCGCGTTTTGAAAAGTGATGCCCACCAGAGTTTAATGCGCGTTCCAACTCACGTTCCGTGTAACGACATAAGTATCTGCATACATATGTGTTGCGTTTTTTCTTCCTCTGAAATATATGTATTCTTTGAGTTGGAATGATACTTCGAGCAACGGTTGCCAATGACTTCATCTTCCCTGCAGAGAGGGTCGTAGCATGCGAAGAGATGAAAAGGCTTCCCCGACTTTCGGTTACAAGCGTGATCAGCAGGTTGAGAATTTTCCATTTTTTTAATACCTCGTCAAATGATATGATAAGATAAATAATTGAAGATTTATTCCTTGCTCATCCAAAGACCAAAAATGTTAATTCAATTCATTTTCAACCGTTCACAATTTCCCATTTTTTAATACCTCGTCAAATTATATGATAAGATAAATGATTGAAGATTTATTCCTTACTCATTCAAAGACCAAAAATGTTAATTTATTTTCAACACTTGCAAGTTTTACAAAGATATTCATTCATTCCAGTGGCGTATAGTCATATAATCGTTCAAATCATCCTTAAAAATGGAAAAATATTCCATTTTTTTATCAAGCTCATTACATAATCAATAATAACGATCGAGTTTATGCCTTTGTCAGTTTATCTGTTCAGATGTTTTGTTCGTTATTTTCATAATCATACACATCCATTATCACTATTTCAACGATCCCCCGAAGGTTCAACTCCTACGATATTTCAATTTGGAACCTTCTACATCTTCATCCGTTTAACTGTCTTATCTTTTTTCTATTCTTTTTCCTTCATACGTTTACGAACAGTAACACGATATATTACTATTGAAAATCGCCCACGGAAGAATCCTCGCATCTCGTGTGTTCGCTTCACCTTTGTAACGTTAGGTCACATACACAATTCCATATGGATATTCCGCATACGATTTAACAATTTACTAATATGCTTCTCTCTTATATTTTGCACGATACTGGAATTATCGTCATGTCGGTTGCAACCCGAATATTGAAATTACTATTACTTTGAACACAATCGTTTTTTACCATTTTGTATACACCCAAACGTACTCCCGTTCTCGAGAGAAACTGTTTTTCATGCTTGTACTTCTTTTAATTTTGACGTATCTTTAAAACGCTTATTTTATTTTGAATATCGATGAGGAACCAAAATATAGGTCAATTGCCTCAAAAAATAGAGCAACATTTTTGTAAACGCTGTGAAACTATGAATCTCGCCATGACTCGACGTTCGAAAAATTTAATCCTGTTATATTTCAAGGAACTTTAAATACTGTCAGTTTTTGAGGCAGGAAATATTTTCGAATCGACGAAAATGTTGATATTTCCTGTTTTTGTTCTATTTTCGAAGATTTTACATGTTTTCATTGTTACATCGTCTCTTTTGCAAAAATATAATTGAAAAATGACGGATTTAAAAAATCGTCTTCTGGCTAGATGTAAAATGGCATTATTTCTAGTCTCTGCTCGGTGTGAACTTAAAAAGAGGGTGGAATGTTGAAAACCATCAAAATTGTGGACGTTCTAAGGCCCGAATTGTTCCCAAAACTCTTCACGATATTTTGGACAAAAGAAGGAATACCTTATTTTCTAATCATTCATTAAATCTTATTACAATTTATCGAAACCTCATTAATAAAAATCTAAGCAGGGTGCTCTGGCGCCAAGTGATGGACGTTCTAATACAAGAACATCCGAGAACTACGTCGCATTATCTTTACCATAAAAAAATTTAACGAATCCAAGAAAAATTCTATTTTCCTAGAAGCCCAGCTTCCCCTTTTATTACCAAAGCTCTACTTAATTATTAAAACAGCGTTTAAAAGCCTTGAAATTCAAGTAACTCGGAAGACTCTTTTCCGGAATAATTTTTTAGGGATATGGATTACATCCCGAGGACGAGAGGAGTTCGAAATAAAGAGAAAAAAAAAGGTTAATAGTTAATTTGAAAGGTTTAGCGGTTCATAGGGATCGGGTACGAGAAACACACGTATTTATACGCCAACGATATATATATACATAGAAAGTTTGGAATAATACCCGTGCTCTGGAGTAATGAACTAGAATTATTATATCTGTAGATATATGGATAGGCAACTGAATGTATATAGACGCTTAGGTACACCGCACTCGATGGCTATAGGCTCGCAAGAGGTAGATCTAAAGTATGATAATGCTTCACGCTCCGCCCGTATATTTTTGTTGAAGCCACACACACACGCACACAAACACACTTAACTACATATTAACACATTCATAAGTATATAGATGTAAATGTGTTTAGCAGGAGAAGGTTGTTGGTATATTACAATGCCGTTTTCTCCTTACACACTTCTCGCGCCCTGGTAAAGCGGTTATCAATATTCATTATGCCAGAGAGGCATGAGAGCCGCACCACCGAACGTTTTACACTCGAGGCCATTTGAAAAACTCCTCGCGTTCGAAAGTCTTCGCTTCCTCACTCGCACGAGAGAACGAATTTTATGCGCCTCTTGACTCCTTTCCCATTACAGCCTTTTCCCAGAAACTCCAAGATATTTACCGAACAAGAGCATACAACCGAACGAAGGAGCAAAAGAGAGAACGAGAGGGAATGAAAATGGTATTTCTTTCTGCTTGAATGATACACGCAGGACCTCTTTTTTCCAATATATTTAGCTTTATTCTGAAGGTCATGCCAAAAGCTTGTCCTTCATCCCGTATCATTCTTTGGATAAAATTCAAATGGCTATTGAGCTTTCAAATAGTCTGTCAATAATTATATGAAAAAACACTCGGGAGGATTTTTTTATCAGGGCGGATTTCCTGAGTGCGGATTTCGAATTTCCTTGCAGATTGATCGATCGCCTAACGAAGAAATATGACAACGAGATTCTAATGCCTTTACAGAAGTATTTCCTCAATCGAATTCCTTAAAAAAACCAGCATTTGACGAACATATGTTCCATGAGGTCAATCTCACGATTTCAAGCAGTACAAATAAGCTTATAATATCGTCACAGAATTCTCCACTCGTTTCAATAGTTCGATGTAATGGATAAAAACATTTAATAAGCGAAAACATGTATAAACACATGTGTGTCATAACAATTGATAACAAGTGTACAACCCATGATCGCGATAATTTAATTGGCCGAGTAGCCACGATAGAAATTTATGATTCACATTGAATTTGTGATAAGCCCAGGAATGAGCCAATAATTTTTGTGCCATCATTGTTACACGTGTCGTATGATAAGACTATATGAAAAAGAAGAAAAAAAAACGAACGAACGAACAAACGGAGGAACAGTCATTTAGAAATTCTCGCAATTATGGGCAAGTCCCTCCGGACTTGGCATACAATCATAATTACGTGATATTCAACGGTAGCAGTTGCCAATGTTCTTTTATTTGTCAGTTTTTTTTTCTTTTTGTTTTTTTTTTATTTAATTTTTTTATTATTTTCATTCTTATTCTTCCACGTTCCTTATACCTTTTCATTTAGCCAAACTTTTGTTCCGGTTTATTGTTCCTCCATTAAACGATAATATTGTAATAACGAATATATATGCACGGTATTTATGGACTAACCGCTGTCGTTATACTCTTGGGCTAATTATAAATTCGTCAGTCGTTTCCTTCTGAGAAAGACAGACTGCCTCGAAGGATGTGCTCTTTGAATTCGATCGATGCTCCCAACAGTAAGCACTCACACGTACATGAACATTCACATTTACATTTATGGAGAGACAGAGGCTAATGCTAATACATAAATGCTTCGAGTGTCGCGTGGTGGTTAGTATATACTCTAACTTGGCAAACGTCTTCTCAACGATTCTCTCTTATATGACTCCCGGAAGTCTCCTGCTCAACGAACAGAAACTGCAAACTCTAAGCCACATCTACACAAATATCTCTTCAACTATTATATCGACCATAATACGATTGTATCCTATCCTACTCGAGTTCACCCACGTACCTATCAATATATGTAGATATGCATATGGGGCGTTCTATACCGATTCGACCAGTGTCGGACCCTTCATTTCTGCAATTTCTTTTAGAATCTCTCGTTGTGAGATCTATTGAAAGAAGCTGTTTGAATTTTTTTGTCGAATTTATTTGTCCATCCATCCGCAAGATATGATTTCTTACCAAAATTCAATCATTTTTAATTCGAGTGACTGTAGTTCTCTGATAAATGAACCAAGTCAAACTTTTTTTGCAGATATGTTGGTTTTTTATCGTTCCAGATGAAAAAAAAATACGATCGAATGATCAAAACGAGGTTCGATCGCTATAATCATAAGAGATTATACAGATTAACGGCAAAATGATCAAATTCTATTTTTCCAAGATATTTTTTTGAAATTTTGCATGAATCTTCTTGGGCGTCGTATTATAATTCGTAAAAAATTTGAGAAGGTTTCACCGTTTGGTAATCGAGATATTCAGTGTTTAAAAAAAAAAAAATTAAAAAGTTACGAAAAAAAACGATATTTTACAAGTAGTAACTCGATTTCTAAACGGTCAAACTTCCTCAAATTTTACCCAACGTTGAGTATGATTGTTGAGAAGATTCATACGAATTTTAAACAATTCAACTTGAAATTTATCGAACACATGAGAAACGATCGAACCTCCTTAATATTCGTATTCATGATCGTTTTCCATTCTTTCGAAATTCAGGGCTTTCTCAATTCACTCAATACTCAGTCTGACAACACATAAAATTTTCAGCAATATTTAAGAATGAAAGGGTCACGACTACGTCGAATCCGTATGGAATACCTCATATGTACATTCATGTGTATTTGTGAAGGTAGATTGCGCTCACAAATATATCGATGTATACATGCATGTGTGAGCAACGACCAACCATTGTTTCCTTAATGGGCGTGAACCTCGCTTGGTACACACAGTTCTTACTTTAAATTCCGGGATATATTTTAGTAGTACATATGTTTGTGTATATATTGTATATATATATATATATAAGTGTACACCGGTACAAAAACGCCTTCCTGTTCGATTCATAAACGTTTTTCTTTATCTTTTTTCTTCTCTTAGCCTCTTCGATGCTTCATCTTCCACAACTTCCGGTTGATTCTCCTATACTCGCTTCTCTTCTAAATACTATTAATGTATTTTCTCTCAAAACTCACTCGACCACCATTTTGTAAGCAACATTATGAATGATGTGTCTGAGAACTGAATTTTGACGTAATTTCAACTCTTTCACTTCAGTCCTTCCTTTCTTTCCGACTTTTCTAAAGCTTAACCTTATTCTTCTTTGACTTCCGCTTACTTTCGTGCAGTACTCTCTCTTTTTTTCCCTGTACTTTTCTCTCTCTTTTCTTTTCGAATTATTATGGCTGTGTAGTTGTGAAATAAACATTGCAATTCGTCGCAATTTGATTAATAAATTATGCAAGAAATTATGACAATTATACCGCAACGAATACTCGAATGCTTGCAATTATCGGGAGAAAGAAGTTTAGGCTTGAACGATTTACGTCCCATTCATTATCGCACGAAATCATTGCAATGATCTTCATTTTTTTTGAACCGTTTGTCCTCGTAACTTCTTCGAAATGATTAATCAGTCACCCGATCAGCAAAAATCCTGTTTCACGTTTTATTCCGAGAGGCTTGATATTTTTAAAATCGCGTTCTTCTCTTTTCGTCAAAAAATAATGTGTACCGGTGATTTTTCACGAAATATTCTAAGGATGTTCGAGACAAATGTGTTTCTTTTTTTAAATTATCTCTCTCGCACTCACGGAACTGATCGTTCACTATTTACGTGATTATGGGACTTGCGTCGCCCCACTTTTTTTTTTTGCTGTTTATTAAATGATTAAACTACAATTTTATCGAGAAATACCGGATATTTTTTTTGAATCGGTTGAGAATGATCGAATTTCGTGGGATGTCCATGAGAAATTAGTTTCCTACTAAATTACTGTGAAAATCGGGATGGCAATTTTTTCCCAAACTCAATACGCAAGAAAGAATTTTATAAAAAAATTTGAAAGTTTTTCGTACGGTGGTTTTTGTTAAAAAAAAATAAGTAAAGAAACAATTGGTTTTCGCATTCCTAAGTTTCTACTTCAAATTCGTAATCTGCAAACCCACTAAAACTTCCGAGAAAAGAAATTTCCTCGTCAAACTTGTTAATGTTTAAACTATTTACCGTTTTGTAATAAACAGCCCGATCTAATATCTTCGGAAATACTAGTTAAAATGATAATATCTATAAATAGTAATAACTATAAATAATAAAATAAATATAAATAAAAACTATAAATAAAAATAATAATAAATAAATAAAAAATTATAATATCACTTCATATTAATAATCATTTCAACATATTAAAACTTTTCTAGTAATTTAGCATTAATTGTTCGATCCAAAATTCGTCTTGATAATTGTGAACAGATTGGACTAAATAAATGAGATTCCATTCCAATTAATATTAATAGTTATATTAATTATTAATAGATATATTAATAGTTATTTGAATATTATAAAGACTTTTCTAGTAAATTACAATTAATCGTTCGATCGAATAATAATAATTGTGAACACATTGAACTAAATATATTTTAATTCCATAAAGCTTGTAAAATTTGTATCGGATTTGTTTTTCTCGATATTGATGTTTTCTATCTGTGCTGGTTTTAAAGAGTTGCACGTGCTAGAGTGAATTGAGGTCTTATCTGAACCGATCATTCTACGATTCGAGTCTCATGTTTGTTCATCAACTTGTGAGAGTGATAAAGATTTATAGGATGACACGTGGTTAGGATGAATTGTTAAAATCTCCATATTTACACCATAAAAAACGTGTATTATTGATGGTTACAACTCATGGTTATTGCCTTTCAATTTGATTTTTCTAGGAAAAATGTAATAAACAGTGTAAAAAAGTATCTAAAACATAAAATAATGTCTGTTTGAATTCAATATTTTCCTTGCAAATATTCTTTTAGTTCGAGTCAGTATCTATAAGATTCGAAACTCCGCCAAGTCTTTCTATTTTCACGATCTTTATTCTTATCTAATTATAACGAGCACAAATTTTGTCCCAAATATAATACTTTCTATATATAGGAATATATGGGATGGAAAATTTGTTCATACATTATTATCGATGGTGCTACTGTTATTCAATAGATATTAGATAAGAGTTCATAAGTCAGTCATTGAGGAGGGAAAAAAAGAAAAAAAAAACTATTGTTTGACAGTTTACACGGTCTGGAACTACTGGTTTGATTGGCAGCAAGACAAATATTTAACAGTTTTGTGCCTATATGCGTGAATGTTTGTGTGCGTTGTCCTATTTCGACATAAAGTAGTCATTTCCACTCAACGATAGTCACCGTTTAAGGCACGAACTGAATGTATTAAGGTTATTTCGATTGGGAAAAAAAAAACAAAAATGACAACAGGAAAAAAATGAAAGCATCCCTGTAAGCGTTAAAAACCTGGTGAGCACGTAGTTCTTCACGCTAATGTGTGTTAATACTGTGTGAAAACATGGACTAAAACCTTTTTTTTCTCTTCACAACGGGAACGCTCGGAGCCACCGTCTGCCGAGTATATATTTAATGTATTTGAACAAAAAAGGATATGCCTCGTGGTTCTTTTCAGTAGCCTACCACCCAACGAGTCGCACGTGTGTGCTCTCTCGACATTTACATTCCACTAACTCTTATCAATCATTTAGGACACTTTTATTCAAGAATTCACAGCAAAAATCATTATTCCTTCGATTTTTTGAGATTGGTAAAAAAAATATAACCTAAACGTGTCAACGAAAGAGTTCGCGATTTTAAAAGCGTTCCTTAAACTCACATATTTGGAATGATCAAAATAATTTCTCCCATTTGTTTCCTAATGGAAAATCGTAATTTAATCACCAACTCATGACTGAGTAACTGCAAACTTTCGATTTTATGTTTTTTTTCCTACTAACCAGGAGAATAAATCGGTCCACGAAGAATTTTATCTATTAATGTCAAATTATGATTTATTTTTAGACGATTTTCCGTGATCTTGTACAAAACGAATTCGAGCTTTCGTGGTTATGAATATTTGAGAACTGTGTCGCATACATGGCGTCCGTCAGATACACAAAAGAGGGACGTTCACGGTCACAATGAGATAAAAATATAGGCGTCGCCATTGTCAAGCAAATTGGACAGTTCTCAGTTCTTACTGGTGAGCAACGCCACCTATAATGCACCGTAGGCGCATCTTCGAACAAAACATCGACGATTGCCGTTTCCCGTTTTGTTTTTTTTTTCTTTTTTTTTCAACTTCTTCGCTTCACCTTCTTCTATGCCTTTTATATCAGTTCTTATTCTCTCGTGGGTGCTCACATCCGCTCGCCATTCACGCTTATTCACGTAGAACCCGAGAAACAATGGAAGCAGAAAAATTGAAAAGCAGCGAACTGTCTACGCAAATTAACGGCGTGTTAACGAAACAGCGGCCTTAGACTGTGGTTCGATTCAATGTCACTCGAAAGCGATACGAAATAAACGTGAACGTCGTATTTATAAATACATTCGTCATTTTATATGAATATCAATATATGCTTTTAATACTTCGAATTAATCAAATTAAAATAAATCTTCTTGAAAAATGTTATATTTATAAAACTTGCTCTTATACAAATATCGGCAGTCAATTTTTTATCAATTCAATCCCTAGTCATCCATCCAACATCCCGAAAAACTCCATTGTGACGTTCACGAGATCACCCGAACAAAATAATAATGCGTCACTCGAGTCTCGAGCACAGACACACGTACTTATTGTTAGCCCAAGGGATTCTGTTTTTTTTTCTTTGAAGGATGAAACTCCCCCTGTTCAAGTCCTCCACTCGCACGCGTTTCGTGCTCATATGCGAAGGTTTTTGGAATAATTTATGGAAACTGGAGAGAGAAAGGGACCTCTCCTTCGATCTTTTGAAAACTAGATGATCTTTTTTTCATGAATTATCGTACTACCAGAAATTTTCATTATCATACGGATGCTAACTCGACACTTACAATCCGTTGACATTTTAACGCAGCAGTCTCGCCACAGCCACGTTCAAAGGTTAACTCTCCGATTAATTGTTGAAAACTTGGTTATATAACTTGCACAGTAACTCTGATAATATCGGTTGTTACATTTTATACGTTCGGGGAATATGTTTAATACAAAGTTTAAAGTTCGCGAAATAACCACTATTCGCGCACGTACATTCTTGATTATTTGTAAACAAACTTCGGTACACGTTCCTCGCTTGACTAGCGCGAAGCGCATCGGTAACCTCAAAACCACATACCAATAAATTTAATCGTAACATCAATTCCAACATTATTAACTTCAAGTATTCGAAGCTCCTCTCGTTTGTGCCAATCGATTAAGGAAACCAGATGGAATGAAAACCCAAAAATGTAATAAACCGTGATTTAAACTTTACTACCAGTCAATTAAATCTTATCAACTCTGTCATCCGCGTATAATAAAAACAGGAATGGAATTTCCAGTGATGTTTATTCCTGCATAAAAACATTCACTGTCATTGAGTAAATGAGCGGTGATAAATTTTCAATTTTTTTTATTGACTCGATGACAACCTGTTTGTTAATAAAATAAAAAAATGCGGCTGTATAGCGAAGCGCGATTGTATAACGAGTTTTGTATATGTGTATGGCTATTTTTGGAATTTCTATATTTCAATAAATAAATAAAACAGTAAGCATGAATTATGTACATTCGCGTGCAAATCATCAGAAGTTTTGTCAGCCTTGACCAATGGCAGAAATATTTATCCACGGTATGTGTACCTTGAAATTCATTATGAATAATTAACAGTTGTTAAAAAAAAATAAACTTACAGTTTTAACGACGGAAGTAGAACATCAGCCCTCGGAAAATATCCGTTGTCCTCGCTTCGCGTCTCCAAAAAGCACGAAAAACAACAACAACAAAAAGAAATGAAGCTCTCTCATCTTAAGTTTGACCGCTGAAGTTCGGTGGCGAAGTTACTAACGCCTCGAAAAAAGAGGTCACTTCCGTAAACGAAATCTTATAATAAAGCGAAGTCCTATAAAAACGTCTGCGCGAACAGATTTTCGAATGAAAAAACAAAAAAGAAGTCGAAGCCAAAGTATTAATAATAATGTACCAGATTTATCAATAATGTGAATATCGTAGTCTCATTTTTCGTTCCGTTAAACAAAACTAAACTTTATCAATAGAAATTCAATAAGACATGATTTTACGAGAGAAAAAAGCGTCTGAAAAAGATGCGTAACTCCATCTGGTGGCGTCTGTGTAACTTTATATGAAATTGAGGTGATCTATGAGTCGGTCACGTTGAATGCGAGCGGTACACCGCTGGAAAGCGGATTCACATTTTTCTTCTCGAAAATGATTTTCACTTTATTATTTGACGTTAATATTGACCGACAAACTTGTAAATTAACTTGACAATCTCCAGCAAACGACTAGCGTTGAAAAAAATAGAATTATTTTTCACGCAGTACTAAACCGCTGCTGTCATCTCGCAGAACTGAGCAGAACTAAGAATAAATGTGTCGATTCTACTTTACCAACCAATAATCTCGATGTTTTGTTGATGATATAAATATATATATACATATATAAATTTGTACGATGAATCATTCGAAATTGGAAAATGTAGTAGAGTTGATTGTGACAGGATAAAGCCGGATAACGGACGAATAACGGACCAAGTGACGGAACGCTTATTCCCACGCTTCTCCTGATAATTTCTCTTTACTGTCACTATACTGTGCAAGCTGTCGTTGTACTTTGTACCTCGTACTGCTTACGTGTTATATTTTTTCAATTGTGGAAATTCGAGGTTAATAACTAGTCGCGATGGCAGCTAAGGTGAGCCGAGCATTGCTGTTAATTATTATAACATAAGATAGAAACTAATCAACTTTTAATTCTCACTATATCATCGTTTGCTTTACTTTTTTTCGTTACAGACTTATGAATTCGACGTAGCTATGACCTGTGAAGGTTGCTCCGGTGCAGTTGAGAGAGTGCTCGGAAAAAAACAAGGTGAGTCTTGGAATCAGATCAATTATTGTTACCATACTGTCATTATTTTCATTTGATTTTAATTTGACATTCTTTGACATTTCTTTGAATTAACTACTTTCAAACGAAAAATGTGTAACCTCTTTGTTTCTCTTTAGCTGTGAAATGTAAACATAAACCTATTGCTATTATTTTAAATTTTTTACATTCATCTGCAAGAACTAGTGCTGACTTACGGTGGTTTAAAAAAAATGTTTTTGACTTCGAAAAACTCAAATTTTATCTGAAAATCAAAAATTCATCTAGTAATTCTGCCAACTGTCAAACTTGTTTCTATAACGTCCCGACTATCTTTGCATACAAATTTTTTGTGTTCCTGGAGGCTCGAAGAACACTGAACAATTGAAAAAAAAAAAATTCCCACAGGTTTTCACGACAAACTCAATTTGAGAAAAAGTTTTTGCTCATTCTGTGCTATTTTAATATTTTAGTAATCTTTTTTTCTCTCATTTTTCCAGGTATTGACAAGATCAATATTGATCTCCCCGGCAAAAAAGTTTTTGTTACCTCAACCCTGAGTTCAGATGAGATTCTAGAGTCCATTAAAAAAACTGGAAAAGCAGCGTCCTTTGTTGGTGTTCAAGGATAAACATCAATATTGGAAAAATACCAGATCGCAGCTTATGCAACATCCAACATGGGATGATATCGTTTTTTTTTCACCATAGATATTTTTTTTAGAATTTTTTTGTAGCCAATCCATCAATGACGAGGAGAAATTTGATAAAGCTTCGTGCTTTACATGAATATTTCCTATTACTATTGTCGTTCTCAACAAATATGATTTTAATTCATTTTTTATAAAACTATATCAACATTAAGGGATTTTTCTACTTTGATAGCCGAGAAAATAATTCTCATAGCTTTTTTTCTACACTTTCAATTGATTCGTTATTTTCAGTTGATTGTTGTTGTGTTTATTATTTTGAAACAATTTTTACCCAGCATCCTATTGGCTACATTTTAATATCCTTCGCGCAAAATGAACTGAGCAGTACAAAATGAACGTGAAGTTAAAATATGAAGCCTTGCCAAAACTTGGTATCAAAATAATTTCGATAGTCTAGAAAAATGTGTTATTTCAGGATTAAAATAATAGACTGAATAATTGTTGTCAAAAAAATCTATGGTGCTTCGGCAGGCGCGTAGAAAACTCCCTTAATGATTTTTCAAGGAGATTCAATAGTTGTAAGAAACTAATGAAATAATAATATATAATGTAATGAAAGACGATCACGTTGTGTTAAAAATGAAAGCCTTATGTTTTTTTATTGGGAAAAATCCCAAATGAGTTTTATATACAGATTGGAGCGACGGTTTAAAAAAAAATTGGTACGACTATTCGATGTACTTTGATAAAATGAATACATATACGTCACATTTACAAGTAGGAGAAAAAAGATTCTGTGAAAATCATGAGTATTGACGATGAAACTGTAAAAAAAAAAGTGGAAAATAAAAAATAAAAATAAAATACTTCTCAACGACACTATTTGATTTCGTGGATGTAGGACAATCGTAATCTTCCGGAATTCAAATGTAATAACAAATTAAAGACTAGCCTCCTTAAAGTATACTTGAGAATCAAATCCCTTTGCATAATTATTGAGCATTTCATGTTTCAAGGCACATTCTTATTTTCAGTTCGTCTTTGTAAACTCTTCGGTTTTGAGTTCATTCTCCACGCTCGTTAATCTTTGTTCCAACGTGGATATTGTATCTCGTATGGAGTCAACCTGTTCGAGCAGTGCATCAACCGAAGTGTTATTCATTTGACTTTCAGATGGAATGGTCAGCTCTGCAATTCGACCAGTTTCACGTGGCCTCGTATTTCTAAGATTAATCACTTCGACTCGACAACGTTCACCCGGCATTTCCGCATTTGGTTTTTTTTTCACTTTTTTCTCCTTCCGCATCATCCCTCGCTACGATATTCTCCTGAGCTTCAAAATACGTCTAAGATCGAATGAAAAAATGTGTAACCTCTTGAAGACGTGGAATTTAAAAAGGGAAGCAGAGAGAGATATAAAGAAATGTCTCATGAGGATGAATTTACCTCGACTTCATCGGCAATCGTTGCTTCCTTATAATCGACCTCAGAAACACTTTCTTTTTCTTCTTCTTCTTCTTCTTCTTCTTCTTCGCCTTCTGGGCTTTCAACTGTTTCGGACAACTCGTAATCCAACTTTAATTTTCCTCCTGGCGAGTACACTGTTTTCGGATTTTTCAATGCAGCTTCGTCGCAATCGAAATTCGATTTCCAAACCATCAACTGATTATCGGCTCCACCGGAAGCAAAAAAATCACCGTGCTGCGAAAATGCTACCGTCGTCACAGCACCGCAGTGACCTTTCAGTGTATAAATCGGACGTCCTTCTAGCAA
The DNA here is from genome assembly GCA_013761285.1 of Campoletis sonorensis. Taxonomy (NCBI): domain Eukaryota; kingdom Metazoa; phylum Arthropoda; class Insecta; order Hymenoptera; family Ichneumonidae; genus Campoletis; species Campoletis sonorensis. The sequence continues at coordinate 387,611 of JACEOJ010000121.1, forward strand.
ATCAAGAATCTAGACAAAAAATGTTTTCCTCTATTATGTTTCCAACGAAACACGCGATTTAGTAACTTTTACATGGTCGCTTCATTTATTTATTTATATTATTTATTTGAGTACATTTAAAAAAAAACGAAGTAGGAAAATTTTCCAGAAATCAATTCATTTGTAAGCATTTTTCACACCAAAAAACTTTCTCATTTAGTACTGAAATTATTTATTTCGTATCACTATGTGTAAAAGTATTTTAGGAAATTAATAAAAAAAACAATTATTGATGCTTCATTCACAATTCCACAAACGAAAAAGTATTCAATTTCCCGTGACAACTTTTTGATGAAACTTTGCTTATATTTACCTTCATGGAAGAATCTTCAGAGGCAGTCACCATAAAATTTCCATTAGGATGAAAAGTTGCTTTGTTGACAGTCCCTTTATGGATCGCATAATGTTGATGAAGGGAAGCTGTTCTCAATTCGTAGATTTTAACACAGCCGTTCGTACTTGCAGACCCTATCGCAACTCCGCTTGGATGAAATTCAACATCTACAGCAGCACCTATTAAAATAATATTTTTTCATCAAAAATCATTTGTAGATTATTCAAGTCCGTATTTTCTCTTGAATATCAATTGGAACGAATTATTTTGACTATTGAGGAAAATTTCAGGCCGAATTCTTGTATTATTTCGTCAAATATTTAGTTGAATATTCGTTAAATATTATTGGACTCACCTTTTGGTTCAGTAAATGTTTTGACACATTTGCCGCTAGAAACTTCCCAAATTTTGATTGTTTTGTCATCGCTACAAGATACTAATGTTCTACCATCGGGCGAAAAACGAGCTCGACGTACCCAATTTGTATGTCCCACGAAAGAAGAAAGAAAACGTCTCCTGCAAAGCATCCACAGCTTGAGGCTCTTGTCGTCCGAAGCTGTTATGAGCTGCGATAGAAAATTCTCTGTCAATTTTTCATGTCAAGTCGTAAACCATATTTAATTGGATATCCATGAAATTCGAATGAAGGGAACTCCAAGAATGACAACAGAAAAATGTAAAATTGAAATAATTTAAGGAAAACTAATTTAATCTGTTTTCTTCGGCATTTTTTGGGTTTTTTGGCATTTTTGTATACAATCGTATCTTTTGATATTTTTTGACAAAATGATATTTACCTTTTGTCCATTTGGGCTGAACTGAACGGATCTAACGGCTGCGGTATGAGCTCTAAAATCTTGTGACTCTCCTTTGATTGTAGGAACTAAAATTCTAACTGATCTGTCCTTGGAAGCACTGGCAATAACATCCCCCGAAGGTAAATAATCCAAATCGAGTACAGAATCTTTATGACCAAAAAAACGATATGCTCTAACGGAGGATGCAATGTTAAAAACCATCACGGTACGATCCAAACTGCTCGATGCGACTTTGTCTGTGTCAGGATGAAAATGTATACCAGTAATGGCATCCGAGTGGCCTTTAAGATGCTTTTCAATGCTCGGATCACAAGCATTCTCCAACATTTTCGGCCTGTACATTAAAATACGAAAATAGTTTGATTCAGAGGCTTTTTATATGGAATTGATAAAAATATCCGTGTGTCAGAATGATGAACAAAAACATTCGTGCAAATGAGAGAACAAAAGAACCTCGAAACGTTTTCATAAATTTACCTCTCAATCTAAAAGTGCGACGAGAAAAATCACCACTGCACAAAGCAATGTAAAAAACATGTACGAAACACCGAATTTATGGTAAGCAAAAAAACACTGTCAAATCAAACGTGATATCATACCAAGATCGCTACGAAAACGCTTTCGTTTGACAGTTACATGTTTTTAAACCGCGCATTCTTGGTTGGTTGGTTGGTTGGTTGGTTGTTTCTTTTTGTGCTGGCTCCGGTCTCTGCTGTGACGCTTAAGACCATACGGCCATGTTTGAGTAGAACTTCAAGTTATTGGCTATTTACGCGCGAAATTTGATTCGAAAGGATGGTAGAAGGAACGAAGAAGGAAATCAGATTCTGACGTTGATATTTTTGAGAAATCGGAGTATATAGGTGAGTAGCCTGGCTGAGGGATTGGCGATCATTGATTCAATGTTGTGGGGGGGAAATATTTTTTGAGACATGAGGGCTTTTAGGAGCGATTGACGTTCAAATTCAAAGCGAGGACAAGCCCAGAAGATGTGATTGAGATCTTGAGAGTCATGTCCGCAAGGGCAGGAGGCAGATAGGGAAAGATTCTTACGATAGAGACTGGCCTGAAGACTATAATGGTTTGATCTCATCCTGGTGATAGTAACAATGGAGTGGCGATCAAGGCGTTTCAGATTAGAGAACCATGGTTTGAGGTGGTTGAAAAATTGTTGGAAATAAAGAGTGCCTTTGGTTAAACCAAAGTTGACGAGAGCGCGATTGGAGGATTCGTTGCATTTCTTTTTAGCCAAGGGGAAAAAGTCAGAGGCGGGAAGGCGGATTAAAATAGGAGTGCCACTCGAAATGGCTTCTTTTGCGAGAAGATCAGCTTTTTCGTTGCCCGGGATGCCTACGTGAGCGGGAATCCAGGTAAGACGAATGTCAAGATGAAGTTGGACTGCTCTGCAGAGAGCTAAGTGTATTTTAATGATGATGGGAGAACTGTTTCGGATGAGCGGAATTGATGAGATGGCGTGGAGAGAACTGAGAGAGTCTGTGAAAATGTGGGTCTTGGAAATGTTATTGTCGATTACGAAGTTGATTGTATGAAGAATGGCAAGGGCTTCAGCAGAGAAAATTGAGGCTTGTGAAGAAATTTTAAACTTTAAGGAAAGGTTCAAACGAGGGCAGTAAATGGAGAAACCCACGTTATTACTCGGGTCAGATTTGGAGCCATCTGTATAAAAATATATTGAGTCGGTAGGAGAGAATTTCGAAAGAAATTCGGAGCGAGGAGAGGCGGAGTTTTTTATGGTTACACCTGAGGCGATGTCAATCATTGAAGGTGGAAGGGATGATGAAGGAGAAACCGTGTAGATGGGAGGAAAAGAGGAGGACTCGATGGAGCTTTTGTGGCAAAGGAGGCGACGATAGGACAAAATGAGAGGAATTTGAGAGACGTTTGTGACTGCTTGAGAGTGTCTTAAAGAGAGAGTGATCAAAGCCAGATTTGTGAGGAGAGGGTGGTTGCGAAAAGCTAGAGTTCGGAGAATGTATTTGTCGCAGAGAAATTGGAGACGGAAGTGGAGTATTGGTTCGTTTGCTTCGGCTAGAACAACGTTGTTGGGAGTGGAATTTCGGAGTCCCAAGCTGAGACGGAGAGCCCTGCGTTGGATGACTTCAAGTTTAGGAGTAAGGGGGTGGGTTTTATATGGAATAATAAATGAGCCATATTCTATACAGGTTCTGATGAGAGCGCGATATATAGTGATTAGGGTAGAGGGATCTGCTCCCCACCACGTAGTGCGTAGGCACTTAATGATATTAAGCAGCTTCGAGCATTTAGAGAGGAGGTTTGAGAGGTGAGGAATCCACGATAGACGCTGGTCAAAAGTGATGCCGAGAAATTTAGCGGTCGGGCAGGTCGGTATACGAGTGGAATCAATTGAGATGTGATAAGAGTCCCGATTAATGGGTTTGCGGGAGAAAAGTAAGAAATTTGATTTGGAAGGTTCAATGGAGAGTCCTAGGGAGTGAAGGTAAGGAGAAATATTGTCGAGACTATGTTGAACGGATTGAATAGCTTCTTGTGGAGAGACAGCGGACGAAAAAATAACGACATCATCGGCAAACTGAAGACAGGAGCTAGCAGGATGGAGGTGTTGCTCAAGTGAGTTAGTATAAATGATATAAAGGAGAGGGCTCAGAATGCATCCTTGCGGAACTCCTTTAAGCGAGTAAAAAGGGCCTTGTGTTTCGCCTGCGATGGAAAAATAGTTACGTCGGAAGGAGGTAAGGTTGAAGATGAATTTGCAATAAGTCCACGGAATGCCGAGAGATTTCAGACTTGAACAAAGAATGCCTGGGTCTACATTGTCGAAGGCACTGGAAATATCGAGGAAAATACATGCACTGTATTTGTTGGAGAGAAAGCTGTCGTATATCTCAGTACTCAGGATGGATAAGTTGTCAGCACAGGAGCGCGATTTGCGAAAGCCAAATTGGGAGTTGGCGATCAGAGAGTTGCTTTCAAGCCATTGGACTAAGCGAGAATGAAGTAGTCTTTCCATTAATTTTAGGAGACAGGGGGCTAAGGAGATTGGACGAAATTTGCCTGGAGAGGATTTGGGAATAAAAAACACTAAGAAGTTGTGCCATTGTTTTGGAAAGAGGCCGAGAGAGAGAAAAGAATTGTATGTGTCAAGGATGAGGAGCAGAATTGGTTTCGGAAGTTTGGAAATAATTAGAAAATCTATTTTGTCAATACCCGGAGCAGATTTGGTATTGTTTTTGCAGATGGCGGCTTGGAGTTCTTGAAAGGAGAAAGGTATGTCGAGATGAGGAGCGTCCTGGAATTCGTTGGGAAAGGAAGGGTATGAACATGAAGGAGGACAGAAGGTAGAGATGAGTTCTGTAAGCTTTTTGTGGGTGTCGATGTTGGAGGGAAAAGAAGAAGGGTTGTTGAGATTTCTGTGACGGAAGCATTTGATTTTGGACCATATTTTGGCAGAAGGAGTACGGAAGTCTATAGAGTTCGTGAAATTAATCCACGATTGCTTTTTGATTTTTTTGAAAGTTTTTTTGGCTAAAGCGTCTTGTTTTTTTGCTTCAATTAAGTTGGCAATGTTGGATAGTCTTCGGAAAGCTGCCCAAGCTTGTTTCCTGGAATCGTTGGCAGTCGCGCACTCCTCGTTCCACCAAACAGTGGGTCTAGATTTATAAGAGCGAGTAATAGGGGCTGGATTGATAGAGGGGAGAGATGCTGAGATGGATTCAGAGATGGCGTTAGTGATATTGTCGTATTGTTTAATAGGGCATGGATCTGAGAGGAGTGGAGCTTTTTCGTTCAGAAAATTACCGAAAGAAGTCCAATCTATTTTTTTGTGAGGGTACCTGAGTGGAGAATAAGAGATGGGTGAGAAGGTTATGCCTAGATGAATCGTAATAGGGAAATGGTCACTTAGGAGAGAGTCGTTTCCGACGTGCCAGGTAGAGGAAGGTAAAATATGAGAGGATATGATTGAAAGATCAATGGCAGAAGGAGGATTGAGAGAAGGATGGGAAGGGTTAGTGGTGGCAGATCCATCGTTAAGAAGACAGAGGTCAAAGTTGATGAGAGAGTCTAATAAAGAAATGCCGGAAGTGCAATTTTTTGAGCAGCCCCACGAGGTGTGATGGCTGTTGAAGTCTCCACAAATTAAAATATTGTTGTGTGTGTTGAGGGAGGTGAATAGACGGCTCCAGTCGCGCGTGTTTGTACGGGCAGTTGGAGGTTTATAGAGAGAGACGATAGTGAGAGGACCTAAAGAGGTGGGAATGGAGATAGCGAGAGTTTCGATGTGGTTGGGAGAATGGAAAATCGTATCGATAGTTGAGAAGGGGATGTTTTTCTTAAGACAGATGGCGAGGCCGCCACCTTTTTGAGAGTCACGATTTTTACAAATTACGTAAAAGTCATTGAGTCTGAAAGAAGAGGCGTCGGAGAGCCAGGTCTCACAGAGAACAATGACATCGAAAGAGTAAGCTATTTGTGAAAGCAGTCCAATTTTATTGCGGAGACTTCTACAGTTCCATTGAAGGATTTTTAAGGATTTATTGAGAGTCATGAAGGGGGGGAGTGTGTGTTGAAAGAAGGGAGTTGAGAGTTGCTAAAACGGGGGTGATTTTGTCGGAAAGGCCCAGCGATTGTAAAGCTGGCATGAGTTGTTGAGAAATTACTTGGAGGAGGAGGAGAACAATATTAGTAATTGCGAGATTAGAATCCGGAGACGATTGGTTTTGAGAGAGAGCAAACCCATTTTCGAATGGAATTTGGGAGCGGCCGTTTGGAGATATTAAAAGGTCCGAGTGTTCCGTGTGGACGAAAGGAGGAGGATTTGGGGATATAGTTAGGATAGGCTTGGAGTTGTTGCGGTGAGAGTGATGGGATGCCGTTCGCGGGGGGTTTGAGGCGATGAGGTTATGATGAGAATGAGAATAAGAGTGAGAGTGAGAAGAGCTTGAGGAGCTCGGGAGAGGAGATTGAAGCAAGTCTATTTGAGTGGATAATGGTCTTGAAGGCTTGGCGGCTGCCACTTGGTTGTAAGGAACCGTTTGTGTCCCTGTCCGGGAGGGGGGCCGTGAAGATGTGGCCGTGGGATGAAAGTTTGTTGAAGGTAGTGGAGGGAAATGTGCGAGAGAAGAAGGAGCACGACTACTAGTGCTCAGAGGTGGCGAATTGGAGAGGAGTTGTCTGGCTTCAAGAAGCGAAATGTTTTTTCCTGCAGCTGTGGCCTTAATAGCTTTTTCGTGGAGGAAAGCGGGACAGTTTTTTGAAGTAGGCAGGTGTTCGCCTTTGCAATTGGCGCATCGAGGAGCAGTATTGAGGTTAGGGCACATTTCGTTTGTGGGTTCGTGGGTTCGTGTTTTTTCCCACCGCAACGAATACACGTAGGATGGCTTTTACATTGTGAGGAAACGTGGTTGAATCTAAAACAGGAAAAGCAAATCTTGACAGGGGCAAGCCATGGATCGACTGGATGGCGGACTTGAAAGAGAGAGACGGAATCTGGGCGAATACGTCCCTCAAATTTGAGGTAGATCGATTGGGTGGGAATTAATTTGGAAGTGCCTTCGGATGTGATTTTGCGGTTTTGGCGTCTGACGTCGAGGATGCGGCAAGGTGACATTATATTTTCTAAGATCTCTTCTTTAGAGAAGTCCAACGGAACACCTCTAATTAAACCTTCACAAGAGAGAAAAGAATCGGGTATGAAGGCGATTAATTTGTCGGCGATGAGTTCGGGGAGGGTAAGGATTTGGTTAGCTGTTGTAGGGTTAGACAGGACTACTGAGACTTGTTGTCTGCCAGAGCTGGAAACGTCGAGAATCTGATTATTAGAAAATTTACGCAGAAGAATTTTACCAATTTTAGTAGCGTTCATGCGAGGAGTCTTGGAATCAAAATTTGTAGGTTGAATGAGGACGATAAAAGGACCAGAAGATTTGCTGGTGTAGCGATTTTTGGAGAGGCGTTGGGGAGTGGTTTCCTGCGAGGAGGCCACTTGCGAGTTTGAAGGGTTGCCGGAGTGTTGAGGCGTTGGCGTGTCCGCGGTTGTAGAGATCAAAGTAGGTCCTGAGAGTCCAGATGTCGGGGGTAGCCGCCTGGCTTTGTTGTTTTGATTTTCACCGTTGGTCTCTTCGTATGCACGTTTCCTACCTTCTCCTGGAAAAGATTCTTTTTTCAAATCTTCAATTTGAGAGGCGAGCAGCATTTGGTCTTCATCCCCTAAGGTTGGTGGAGGATAATCGGGATCGTCTTCTTCCATGTCGATATCTCGTGGAGACGGCATGTCTCCGCCCGAGGGCGAGACCGGCCGGTGAGGAATTGAAGGAAGTGAGGTTATGTTTGACGAATTATTTTAAACTGTTGAAAAATTGAGACTATTGAATGAGAATATTTAATGATGGTTAAAAGCGGGTTAATGGTGAAAAGAAACAACAACAATTTGTGCGAAAAAGGCGTAAAAAACAATTAGTTTAAATAAAAACTGCTGAGGTGAAACTCCGACGATACGCGCGCATACGGTTACGAACCGGAAGTCCCGCGCATTCTTGACATAGGTAGTCAAACGAGATCAGGCTTTTCTTGTGATTTCCTTATTTTGTCTGCAGCTGTTCCAACGGATGTGTGTATTGAAATTTGAACGGGAAAGCAGCTTCCGATTACTACTCAAATCGTTTCATACGCTACAGTCAAAATCGCCGTAATGTCATTGTGGTTTTTTTACCTACTTATTTGCGGAATAATTGATAAAGTGCGGAGAGTGGAAAAGCCTCTTAATTTATAAATCGCCACGATTTCAAGCCTCGTATACAGTCAACTCTCTCTTTTATTCACTGCCACCACAATCATCACGTTTATAAACTTCCGCACCCCCACTGCTTCGACACCGTTTCAAAAACTACACTCGCGGTATCGAATATTTGAAAAAATCGCACATATTTTTAAAAGAAGTCCCTCGAAGGAGTTATTGACAGTGGTTTCGAAATCGTCAATTGGACACAAGGGACTGTCAATTCAAGTCAGAATATCGATAATAATCTATTATGTTCAGCATTTCCGGAATTTGCATTCCGCCACTCAGAGGCAAGAATAAAATTCATCAGAGACCGGCGCAGGGAAAATGCTTATCTGACATAAGAACAAAAAAATTCCGGTAAATATATTAATTAAATAAACTATCCAATTCACATTGCCTCATCGAAACGATTGAAAAACTGCTTACAACTATAATGCAAGCGCCTGCTTCAAAAAAAGTTAAAAATTCGTTCTGCATGAGCCAACAAAAGTTTCTCCGTGACCATAGTCACTTTTTCGTCAAAGCGTTTCCGTCTTGCTCCGGCCTCTCTTATTTCGTTCGTAATTTATGGACAAATTTAAATCTCTCACAATCTTAAAAATTGGAGCTGCTTAAATTTACAAATTCCGAAACCTCTTCTATTCAATGTGGAAACCTTGATATTATGCTGAAATTTTTAAATAATCAACAGTTACGACCATAGTATCGTAATGAAAAACTTTATAACCAAAAATCTGTTGAATCGTCCTCATATTAAAAATAAAATCCATCAAATTTTCTAAAGCAACTATACATAACTGAACTAGTGTGCAAAAAATGTTGAAAAAAAAGTAGTTGACTCGTTTCGGAATTTATTGTACCCCTTCACTCAATAGTAATATGCAAATGAATTGAAACGGAATAGCTTTTAGAAGTGAATGAAGAAAACCAAAACAAACATTGAGCTATGAATATCGAATATTATGAATCATAGTAAATCATCTAAGAATTTCAATGTGGAAAAGTAGCTGAGCTCACGGCGAATTGTGTATATGTATAGAAGTTGAAGATTTACATAATCCAAATTTCAATATGGATCATTCGCATCAACGTCGCGTGTTGTGGGTATTGCACCAAGAGTTCAACAACACCCGTGATCGTATGTTGTTGTAGAAAATACGCGCATCAAAGCAGGTAAAGACTGTTGAAAATGAACTGTTTGATCGGTTAAGATAATGCGTAATAAATCGACAACATAAATATATATTATATAATGTTAAAAAAAGTGACAAGTACAACATATACTTGACATGTACGTAATACACAAATTGTAGTCTGTTAAAATTAAGTACATTATTTTATTATGCAATTTCAAAGTTTCGTTTTCTATACACGTTTCTTGAAGAAAGTTTTACTTTTTTTTTCATTCTTCGTCTCTTTGCGCAAGACGAAAAAAGTTACGTAAAGATGAGTTTTGGCAAAAACACGGCGAGAAGAAAGAAAAAATAAAATCTCTTTCGCCCCCTCGCTCAATCTCTTTTTTTAATACCCCAATAGACGCAAACATAAAACTTAATAGTTAGTATATTATATAAACACATCTGAGAAATTATTTTCAAAACTTTATTCGCTAAACGTAACAGTAGAATTGATCCTAATATATATTATTATCGAAAGCACTCTAGATCTACCGGCGTTTTTCATCAATTTAGTTTTAGATATCGGTTGTTTACGTTGTTCCTTCTTTTTGTTTTTTTTTTGTCGCACACGACTAAAACAGTTGAATTTTCACAGAACACGGAGTGAATTTTCAGTCGGGATCAATTTAGGTGTTGGATCGTCGTCACGAAAGAAAAAATAAAAAATAACTAATCGTCGTTATTAAAAAATCGCTTTGTGATGTGCATAAATGTCTCGTAGAGCTTCTCGAGCGTAGTCTACAATTTGAAGTCGACGCCAAAAGAAATAAAGAATCAAATGTTTTATTATTATTTTTCATGTTGTTTTTTCTTCATCTCATATTTTAAAAACATCGCACACACTCTCTCATCGACTATTACAGATCTTTTGTTTACATCGACGAATGATCAAAAAATAAAATAAAGTATAACTTTCACATATCGCGTTGATTGGTTCGTGTCCTTATTTCCTTTTCCTCAATTTACATTTTGAACAATAGAAAATCTTAATTGAATGAAAAACAAATGTTGTATGTTTTTTTTTTCTTCTTTTCTAAACGTCGCGTCACAACGACGAATAACATCGAATCGTATAAATATACAAAGCCACCGATGTTTGTCAGCATTATTTCCCCCGTGCATGTGTCTTTCGTAGGATCGTATGTAGCGATGTTTCGAGGGTTTAAGGGTGGGCGGCAGGGTCGTACAAGAGGGAAAAGAATAAATAATTTTATCTCGTTTCAATAAGTTTACCCGGTCACAGCCGACGAATCCAAAATAAATAACGTGATTCAACGACGCTTGAATTTTGGTTTTTCTCCTCTCTCTCTCTTTCTCTCTCTCTCTCTTTCATCTCCTCTTCGTCATCAATGGACACAACTAGCATCTACGATTTCGCGTATGTACCAATTGTCATCAGCAAATATAATCCTCGATTTGTTTCATATAATTCTGGGGTAATGGTTTTAATCGAATAATCTAAAACTCTTAGATGTCGTGCATTGTTTTATAATCGTCTTTTTGTTCCTTTCCTCAAGCTCCGATCCTCCTTTTAGTGTTAGTCGCACATCCTTCTAGAATAAAAAGAACAAAACAATCTTTCCGTAGTCTGATAATTAGAATATTTATTTATTCATTGTTTTCTTTTCATGTGTGTTTTCTCTTCTTTCTTACTCGTAACTCGGGTCTATAGATGTTGCCATTGGGTGGACATGTGATTGCTCGATGCTTCGATGGCACGTGCAATTGCTTCGTGAAGCCCGTGTCCAAGCCACTTTTGATTGAGCTGCTTGTACTTTTCGGTGCACAATTTCAGAGGATTACCACGTCTAAGTCCTTGATCGGTTTCGCCATATTCATCGAGATACGGTGGACACACGAAAGCTCCTCTGTTTGGACTACGAAGAAAGAGTATTTCGCATTCTCGTACGCGGAGAAAAACGCCAACACCGGTGCCGCATTTGCTGGCATGATAGGTACAAGCACCCACCATTGTTTTGTTCAGTTCAGTTTGACAGCAATAACTTTGTGAGCAAAGCATTTCACCGCAAACGAGACACATTGTTGGATTTCTAGAATCCTCGCGTTCGCTGTTCGGGCATGTAAACAAAGATACGTTATTGATTAGTTCGCTATAATCGTCCGGCAATGCTACGAGTTTGTTGACCCTCAATGGTTCCTTGACAGCTGTTGGAGATCTTGAGTTTGGATGTTCCATCCATCCTTTAGCGAGTTCACGTACAACATCCGAGTCTAAAAGTTCGTTGCAAGTGGTTGGGAGTCCGAGATAAGTGCAAATATTTTCGTAGGTATCGCCACCTTTGTCCGTCAATACAGCGGGTGCTGGTACATCGGTTACGAAGTGAAAATATAAAGCACAACAGCGCAAAAATGGTGAAGCAGCTTCCTTGACGATCAGCCAAATTTGAGAAAACGTAAGACCACCGGTTTTGAGCCCCATAACATCCATTAAGCTCTCGAGCCCTTCGTACCCTTGGGACGACGTCGTCGTCGTCGTCGTCATTGTTGTCTCGTCGCTTTCCTCTGGCATATCAACGTCCATTGCTTCGCAAACAGCAAAATCACTGGTAGCTAAAATTTTAGCAATCGCCATGATAAATACAAGTTTGAGTACGTGAGCCTCCCGCGAGCCACCGGTTACCACAGAGGCTGGCTCGTTCTGGCTCGTGTTCAATAAACTCGGTAGGCTCATCATCAGCGGTATTAAAATTCCAAATGGATCCCAATCTAGGAAACATTCCTTGCTAGATTTTGAGAGTATCATTGACAAAAGATTAATCGCATCTGTACCAAGCGCAGAAACAAAGCCTTGATTATTGCTGGGCCATGTTGAGCCAAGAACAGCAGATACTCGAGCCAGACACTCGAGACTGTCTCGCTGTCTCGATGAGAGAGCTCCAAAAAGTGGTTTGTCCGTGTCACGAAGCATAAATTCAATCGCGTGGACCGTATAAGCCGTAGATTTCCAAGCTAAGAGAGGAACTCTTGGATCTTCGTCGCGAGATATTCTATTTGGTATACCACGCCCCTTGATAAACGGCGCTTTGGCAAATAGATGAATCATCGAAATAAGCTGCTCGGACAGTCCAGGATCGTGACTTCTGTACATCGATTCTAACGCTTGACCCGTACCTTCCGACATGTGAGCATAAATCGTTTTGATCGGACACGTTATTTGTTTTCTCTCTACAATATCTTCGGAGGTGCCTTCGTCCGCCAGCAGCAAACTCCGCTTTTTCATCTCTTCGCAATAACGACAATTATCGTGGCCGTATCCACAGTCGTCGATTTCAATCTCGTTCTTGCAGGCCGTTGTGGTAGAGAATTCTAAGATTATTCTCATGGCTTTGAGCCACGTCTCGAAATCCATGTCTGCTTGATCGGTCTCCGTTGGTCTTATTGTTCCGAGTGCTGGTAACAACGGAAGAACCGTATTGCTAAGACACTCGCACAACGGACAAAGATATTCGTACTCTTCAACGTCGAAACTCGCAAGTTGACGTAATCTGTAAGGTCTCCGTGTTTCTCTTATGAGCACATTGTCCGAATATTTTTGCCAACAATCAGCGTGCATCACATGACCGCAGGTACTCGTGTGAGGCGAAGCCCCGAGTTTTGAGGACAGATAAAGAGGATTTGGTTCTTCGGTGTTTGATCGAGTTTGACAGAGTACCGTTGATTGTTGAACGAATGCAGCGAGTACCATTGCTTTGCCCGATACCGTGACGGCCTGATCCTCCTGGCAGAGGATGCACGTGTGTGTTTTTTCCTCAAGAACTCTCGCTGTTTGTCTCAGACCAACAGGGGCAGGTGTTTCCTCTGTGCATTCCGTAAGATCCATCCACGAGCCTCGATCGTTGTTTTTTCCCAGGTCGAGAGAAATTTCTTGAAACAAGGTGGCATTTTTCTTCATAAAGTGTTTCTGCATCGCTGCCATTTGTGCCATTACTTTAGCTCTTTTTTGCGCAGCCATTTTCGTTCGCCATTCTTTACTCGTTTTAGCCAGTTCACCATCACCCGTTGGCTCGGATTGGGGCGTTGACGAAGAAGCAGCAGCTGCTGTTGCAGCCTCGGCCGTTTGTTCCGACGATTCACTACCGGACACTGTCGAACCAGCAACTTGCCGATATTTACCCAGGACCCAAGTCAACAAATCTTTGTGCGCGTCGATTCGTGGACTCATCGAAAGATCCTCGAGCAATTTGTAAATCTTCCACTTCTGTGCTTGCTCCGTAAATATGAAAAATGGATAATTGCCAGATTCCTCTTCCTGCAATGCGTAACCAATGAGGTGAAGAATTTTGTGTACCTGCGGCTCGGAGAATGTTCTAGCTCGTAGATTGAGGGCTCGCTCGAGTACGGTTTGCATAATGTGTAGCATTACATCGCACTGGAGTAAATTAGCGACGAAGCTGAACGACTCGGTAAGTTTTGGCAATTTTGGTGGTGGACAACATTCCAGCTCACCCATTGCCTTGCGACGTGTTCTCTGCGCCTCCTCCGATCGACTTAATTCTTCCTTCGTGTAGTGATAAAAGAATACATTGTATTCGACAAACAAATGAGGTTTCAGCTCGTACACACCCTTGCCAGCTGACGTTTGTGAGGGTTTTTTAAACTCGGCTACGTCGTCAATGACCCTCTCGAGCCCAGTCTCGTGATGAATCCCATCGGGCAATGTTTTATTGAGTTCCGAATGCGACAGTGGTTTTATGCACAATTGTTGAATAATCTCTTTTTTAAGACGATCATCAGCGCTCACTTGTCCGATGCCAGGCACGTGTCTCTCGCCGACAATCGTGATTAACAGGCCGAGAAATTCCTCAACGAGATTAATCGTTTGCCTCGTACTGTCTTCCTCCGGATTTTTCAATGAATTCGTCTCGAATTCTGGATCAGCCCAATTAATAAGATTGAATTTATTGAGCACGTGTATAAGAAACTCGTTGCTTTCGATCAACGAAGCCCCAACTTGCAGCAGAATAATATCACGATCAAGCATCTCAGTCCGGCATCTGACATTGTGATAAAAGTATAGTTGATTCAAAAGACTATAACCATTCCTTCGCCACATGCCAGCGTGAACTTGGGAAATCATCGCCTGTGCCCGGAGTACAGGTTCGATTATTTGCTCGGGAGTAGGACGATTGCGAATCGTTAATTCGTTACTCTGAAAGTGTAGATCGTGTTTCTCGAGATAGAGAAAAAGACCAGCTAGAAATCTGGATAGAGGCAGATGAATGGAAACTGGTTCCGAGGCAACGTCGTATTGCAGGCAAGTAGCTGAATGATCGGCTATTTCGCGCAGTTGTCCTGGACCAGGATCGTTGCCGAGTTGTTCCGAGAGCTTACGAAGTACCAAACGGAAAGCTTTTATGAGTGCTATCCTGTCGGAGCCGCACCATTCCAATGCAAGACTTATAACGGGTGATAATTTGATGTGAAGATTAAAAGCACTCTCCCATTCCGGCTCGTATTCCATGTGCTGTCCAACCTGACGCAAAACGGCGTCCATCCATTGCATGCTGCACAAAAAAGTAAGAAGCAGCGATATACCCTGAAGGAATCCACGTCTAAGCTCGTCCGTCCAAGTATCTGGCTTCGAAGTCAACAAATATCTGAGATCGTATAATATGTACTGGGCTCTTTTGAACGATGTGTTTGGTGTGTTTCTCTCGAATTCCAATTTTCCAGCTGAGTTGCATTTCCTCGAGCTCTCGGAGATGAAAGTGTTGAGTAGGATAAAAAGAACGTCGTGATGTGCTATAAGATGATGCGCCAGAGTCGGTACAGTGAAGAGTTGAACGGAGAGCGATGTTATGGAGAATGAATGATCGTGATCGTCCCGGATAAAATCTTTCATAACAGGTCCATAATTGTTAGTGAAAACTATAGCGAGGGCTTTTTTACTCTCGTATTCCATCAACATGCCCGAAATGAATAATCGGTGCCAGGCGGTTCTCGCTGATTTCCATAGCTGTGAGTCTCGCATTAAAATTCCTGCGACTATTGCCACTTCACCGGCTTTAGTGTTGAGCGCCACGTCGCTGAATATTATTCGGAAACCCTCGCAAAGGCTGATGAACTGCTGAAGCCAACCGAGTAATTTCATCGCGAATATCTGATGAGCAACCACGTGCGCATGAACGACCAATACTTTGAGAGGTCGATTATTGTGCCTTGATGTAAATCTCTCGACATCCGATTTCAGTTCGTTACAGTGTTGAAAATCTGAACATTTCACTACCGCTCGACCATCCCGATCGATATTCGTGACAAATTCGATAGCATCTTTTTGCGAACATTTAATTACTTTGGTCAACGTACTTATAACTTGCTCAAAGGTGTGTGTCTCGTCGTTGAATAGTACCGTGCAATATGTGTCGGTTGTGCCGAGAAGCGAGAGAGGATCCTCGTCAGTCTCTTTGACCTGCAAATCGGGCGGCAAACCAGGCGAGTGTTCCAGAGTCAATAACTCGTAACAATATTTAAGCACAGCTTCGAAAGTCGCAACCGCTCTCATTGCAATGTCCTCCGGTAATTTTTTGCTCGTTGATTCCTTCGACTGCGTGCCGAGCAGATGAGTCTTGCAGAAAGGTTCTTTCTTC
The DNA here is from genome assembly GCA_013761285.1 of Campoletis sonorensis. Lineage (NCBI taxonomy): Eukaryota > Metazoa > Arthropoda > Insecta > Hymenoptera > Ichneumonidae > Campoletis > Campoletis sonorensis. The sequence continues at coordinate 403,369 of JACEOJ010000121.1, forward strand.
CAGGCTTCGGCATCACCGCAATCGCAACAACCACCGCCTCCTGAAGTTCCCATTTTGTACTTGTGATTTGGATGCACCGATTCCTTGAAACAATCGACGCACAGAACGCAAGTCGGATCCATACCGCACTCCCGACAAAAATATGTTGGTTCGCCCATTTTAAAAACTCGTCCGCACACAGACGGCGGATTATCCATTTGTCGCAATTGCTTTAAAACCTCTCGAGGATCTCCGTTGCATATAAACTCTTCCAACGTATGGTAAAGCATCTTCTGCGCTTCGTCCTCGTCGAAACTCCAGTCCAAACAATTACCGTTCGGCTCTGGACTGTAGATCTTTGGTACCCATATTCTCCAGTGCTCCTTAAAATGAGTCGAGGTAAGGATACCTTTACTCATCTTATCCATCCATACGTTAACGCACGGTTTGCTCGAATTTGGAAACACCGGGAGAACGGGCGAGAGCTCGACGTTCCCCATATTCCTATGCGACTCCGTCTGCATCCTCTCTGCGCTCATTCCGACAATGGCTCAACTCTGCTCCAACAGAGTCGCTGAAACTAAATCAAAGTTTATGAATTTTCACTGTTTATTTAAATCACTCGGCTTTTTTCATACTGGACAATGAATATGATTTATGCGATGAATTGATTCTCATTCTCATCCTTATTCTCTTAGTTTATTTGTCTAAATTTTATTGACGTATTATTTGAATCGAAGGTTTCGTATCTCTCTCCACTTTGGTCAATTATTATTCGATACTATGGCCGAATGCTTGAACCAAGTAATCAAGAAAAACAAGTCGATAGGCTGTTTAAAATTTAGTAACTTTTGTAAACTTTTCTATTTGCCGGGACACGTCCAAAAGAAATACAAGTTTGCTTCGAGCATTTTGTTTTTTCTCATGCACAAATGATATGCCAGAAGAAAAAAAAAGATCTGTTAGTTTATTGAATACAGTAAATGTGGAAACGTTGTTGAGAAAATGTTATCTAATGAATTCTATGATTTTTTGGTACGAGAACACACGGTATTTATCAATGCGTAATATTTTTATTGCCGTTAATCAATGCTCTATTTCTTCACTGATCCGAACGACCTCTATCTTATCCAGAAAAAAAAGAATATTCTTGTGAATAGTCATTCTTCCCTTACGATTCGAAGAAAGATTCATTGATCTCAATAAAACAAATTATTGTGATCAAATTGTAGCAAATCTTGCTTTCTACAGAACTTTTTTAAGGTAAGTGAATAGAAATTGCTGTTACTTTTTTCTTTGTTACAATTTTAGGAATGTCTAAGGAAATAAATAAAAACAATACTCGTGCAAATAGCCGTGGCAATGTTTTCCACAGTATTTTCGCGTCACACATCATTTTATCATTGTTTCACAACTGAAAACACTTTTTTTTTTCGTACGTTCGAGCCAATGCTTTATCTGTTTGTTATGATTATTTTCAATTTGTACTAACGTTGAAGTGCACATACGTTAAAAACGAAGAATTTGTTTGTCTCTCGTGTATAATGAAACGAGAATGAAAAAGAAATAACTGGTTTCCCATTCACCATCTGGTCTCGTGGATGAAAAATCACGAGGTATAAACCACTCGGTGAAAACACGGAAATATTAATTGTTTCATGAGTTTTCAACTGCGTTGAACGATAAAAAAGGTAAGCATGACACGAAAGACCTGAGCTCGCTGGCAAAGACGAATGATGCACACACACACGTTTACGAGATTTCGTCGTCGCGCATTTCTTCTCGAATGCTATTTTTAACTTTCAACTTCCGAGGGCGAAATACTCACCTCGGTGATGACGACGAGGCCAAGGTTAATAAAGGTAACCGAGAACCGATACGTTTCCTTTGTCCCCACAGATACTTCGCGACTTGTAACTTTGTCGTTTGTCCAAACAGTCATTCGTAATGTTTACGTTTAACGTGGCGAGAGCTTATCCTCGCGCACGCATTCAATTGCGAAGCATTATTTTGTATTTTTATTTTTTATTTTTCTCACTCCCTATTTATCTTCTCGTATAATAAATGTCGATTTATTGTTTCACGGGATTTGACATTTCTGGGTTTTTCAGTAAGGGACGTGTAATATTGCACACAGCTGGGGGCTCTCTGCTCTTCTACGATGCACAAAATGGCTCGCGGTACGGAGTACTTATAAAATCTATGTTCACGGTAATGCACTGCCAGATAGCTCCGACTTGGCTCACTTTTTTTTTTCCGATTCGAGTGTTCGTTTCTTGCGTCATTGAGTTATCCGTGTAGGCCGACATTCATATTTCTGTACGATTTTTAATACTCACTTTTCAAACTATAATTTTTGTTTCGTTAATAATTCCGAATGATAAAAGAGCGATTGTCAAATGAGGAACATTTCCAATTTAAACAAATAAATTTCGGATTCATATGAATAAAACCTCAGTTTAAAATTCTCCCGACAGATTGCAGCAAAATCCGGAGCGAAGCTGCGCGAAAATACACGAGTGGAGCGTAGCATCTGAGACGTTTTACCCAATGACTCAACATGGAGACTCAATTCTATTTTAACCTGTATTAGACATAAAGACGTAAACATAGCCTAAAATTCGTATCTCTTTGAATTAACCTTCTTATTTAACTGATAATTGCAATTGAATAAATTTCTTCCCTTCACTGTCTCGAGTAGATTTAGTCAAGTTACACAAGTTCCTCAACAATAATAAATAAAAATGTTCAAAAAGTAAGTACCCTAATATTCTTCCTCGGTTAGTCAATACAATCGTAATTTCTTCGTAACACGCCGCTATTTTCCGTGAAAAGTACAAAAACAAGAAAACCACAATATCCTTGAAACTATTTTAAAGATTCGACGAGAAAGACAGTGTTTCTGGAGTTCAACAACTCAAATCTTCGGTGCAGAAGGGAATCAGATCAAAACTTTTAGAATTGTATCCCTTCCTCGAAAGTTACGTGGACCAAATCATTCCAAAAAAAGATTCTTTTCGTATTGTCAAATGGTGAGTTTAACTATAATCTTTTTTCTTTAACATTCTCTCTAAATATTTATTCAAACTCTCTTATTTTAGCCACGATCACATTGAAATAATGGTAAATGCTGCGGGAGAACTACTCTTCTTCCGTCAGCGAGAAGGACCATGGATGCCTACTCTACGTCTTCTACACAAATGTACGAAAAAACGTTGAATCTGGTAATCACAATTATTTCATTTAGATTCACGTAATAATCAATATATTCATTTTAGATCCCTTTTTCTTGCCACTTGAGCAAGTCGATAAGGGAGCAATACGATTTGTTCTTAGTGGTGCAAACATCATGTGTCCAGGCCTGACGTCTAAGGGAGCAAAAATGACACCTGTGCCGAAAGGCACGGTAGTTGTATCCTTTAAAACTGAACCTTTGTTATAATTCGATTCTATTTGATATTTTTGAATGAATATTCATTAATACTAAGAAAATTGAATGAATTGAATCACTTCAGCAAGGTTTTGTTCCCAATTAGAATTTTCTTATGAAAAATTTGTTTTTTTTTTTAATTTTTAAAGTTTTCAAGGATTTACAGTGTCCAGGGTTTCTAGAAAATTGATTTTTGTTCTTAGACAGAAAATAATTTTTAATTACAAATTCCACTAGTAAACAACATTGTAATGACAAAATATATTAATTTTACAGTTTGGGGTTTTGTCTACAGCCCCCCTCGAGCTATTCTATTGATATTTTAGCCATAAAATTTTACCCACACAATAAAAACGATTGTTAGTGAAAATCTTAACCGAAGCTAAAAATACCACAACTTTTACATATTATTGAATTTCTTGAACTGTTGGTAAACAGAAGTTGCATTAAAAACTACAATTTTTTGGGTGTGTGTGAAATGACTAAGTGATTTAGAAAATTACATTTTTACAAGAAAACTTACCTTAACTCCGATAAACAGGCTGTAATGGCAGAAGGTAAACAGCACGCTTTGGCAGTTGGTGTAACAACATTATCCACCGATGACATGTAAGTCGAAATATTGTTTACGGAAGTTCGATCGTTTCTCATGGGTTCGATAAATTCCAAGTTTAATTTTTCAAAATTCGCATGAATCTTCTTAACAATCATACTCAACTACGGGTAAAATTTGAGAAAGTTTGACCGTTTAGAAATCGAGTTATTAGCTGTCAAATATCGTCTTTTTTCGTAACTTCCCAAAAGACCTCATGTTAAAAGTTGCGATTTTAAACACTGAATACCTCGATTACCAGACGGTCAAACCTTTTCAAATTTTTTAAACATTATAATACGATGCTCAAGAAGATTCACGCAAAATTCAAAATAATTGTCTTGGAATAATTGTATTCAATAATTTTCCTGTTATTTTTATGATTATGGCGATCGAACCTCGTTTTAAGAGAACTATTCACCAATAATCCACGAAGTGCATAACTCATGGCATTTTATGTTGAATTATTTCAGCGCCAAAGTGAACAAGGGCGTAGGTGTTGAAAACTGTCACTACCTAAATGATGGTTTGTGGCAAATGAAGGCAGTAAAATGAACAGTGTGAAAACTTGACGTTTCATATTATCGAGCCTCCGATCGTCGTCTGAGACAACGTATTTTCGCACCGCTTCCATACGGCTTGTTAATGTAATTGTGGGAAAAACTATACTTAAAAAAAAAAAAAAACAAATGATACCATCGCCATTGCGAGTCAAATATGTATTTTTTCTTTGCCAACCATTGTTCGATATTATATTCAAAAGT
>JACEOJ010000121.1:413133-478744 GCA_013761285.1 Campoletis sonorensis
CTTGCCTATTTCCCAGAGTTTCAACTCAGGATTTTGGGCCTTTACTTGATCCCATACTTTTCTGCTGTATCGCATGTATGGCATAAGAGGCTTTTCTGGAGGTTTTGGAGGTTTTGGAAGCCTCGAGTCAGCCTGCAGTTGGTGAAAAACATTAATTCAGACAATTCCAATCATTTTTTTACGTTTTTTTAGTAACATTTTCCAAAATTAATGAAAATATGATTCAAAAAATAAGGATTTAGTACTTACAGATGTATTTTTTCCAACTTTTTGCGGAGTAAAGCCTGGATGGCCATGAGGAGTTTGAACAAATGGGCTTTGCGTATCTTTCTGTGAAAAAAAAAAGATAACGCTCCATTAGGAGTCAAAAATAGAAAAAAACAAAAGAAAAATCCTATAATTGTTAAACTGAGAAATGTCATTTCTTGTTTTGAATAGTAAAGAAATGTCATTAAAATTGAAATAATGAATTTCTACAAATTGGAAAATGTCTGGAAGATTTTCAGAATGTTTTATGAGTGGAATTTTGTTTTCCGTAAGTGACTGTTGAAAAAAAACTTGAAATTTAATTCTTTAAGAATTTTATCTGTAATATGATGATCGTAATTGTTGTAAATCTTAAATAAATAAATAAATATGTAGTTACCGTAGCACTTGATCCACTGCTACTACCTCCCGCAGCTCTGGCACGCTCTAAAAAAAAATGAAGAGGATTCTCAACCGTGTTCGAATTGTACACGAAGGCGTGAAAATGAAAGTTATTTGACTTACGAGTCGTAGTGACCGGGTTGGAGGTGGCTATTGCAACCTGTTTGTAATTTGCCGGGAGTGCCATGCTGGTGGCGTGGTGAAGGTGTGATGATTTCGATGGAATAAAACTAGGAATAAAAATTGTTTTATAAGAAAGGGAGAATTTCACTGAATTGCACTTTTTACTTGACTGTCGATTGTACACTTATGTGGACGCGTCGCGACGTCAATAATCAAGTCAGCAAAGGAATTTCATAACTCGATTCGTAAAAGTCACAAGAATTTTCAAATATCAAATGACTCACAGAATGTCATTAAATTCAATAGATTTTTTAATAAGCTTCAGAATAAATAGAAAATCGAACTTACTGTGGAAAAAATGTATCTTGAAATATCGAACAGAGCGTCCCTAGCCAAACTTTCCTCACATTACGGAGGAATTAAAATGGCCGACGTTTTAGACGCAGAGACAGATGGCGCGCAATACAGCGCGGCAAATTGAATTTACGATAACTCAACCAATAGGAATTCTTTTTCTATTTTTTTCATGATCACTATACCGCTCGAATTAAATTACAGTTTTCAGAACTATGGACATAGGTCGGGACATTTTTATATTCTACCGAAAAGATAAAAAATGCCCATAAATTGCCAAAACAGTAAAATATTTGTAGATATTATGATAACATCCGTTATAATATCATCGGAATGCATGAAAAATGAAGGAATGAAATATAATCGAATGTATTGAATCATTCAATTGTTCAAATAAGTTATGGAACCGCTAGGAGAGGTCTCGAGTTTTTACAGTTCAATGAAGTCAGGATATCTCCGTAGTTTCCTTACCTAAAATTAGAAACATCCAACAATCCAGACAAAAAGTTTATTCTGAGCCATCTTGACTGTGAAAAACAGATTCTTTCAAAATTCCAAGTTGTTCCTTCAAAAACAAATTCTTCAGATAAAACGAAACATACTCTCTGTCAGAAAGTGAACAGTGTATTTCTTTGGCTTCTCGTAATGCTAATTATTCACGAGAAAACGTGCACAGAGAATTTGCAGCGATCGTTTGCCTGCTGCCACTGAAATGTTAATTAACTTGAGGAAATAAATTGGAGGTTTGGTTATTCGGTTCTGTAGTAATCGCACGAGTTTCTCCAAGAGGCCAGGTAACACGGAGAATAATAGAGTAAATTCCTTTTTGTTAAATAATATTCATTACTTTAATATTACAAAAGAACAGTCTGACTTTTGCAAAAATGAAATTCCATAATCTCGCCATGAGTCTTCCTCGCTTATTTTTCTGTAGCAAAAGTTTACAATTTTTCAGTTTTAGATCACTTCTCGTATGACATAACTGGATCGCACATTTTTTCTCACCTTTTCACGCGTTTTGTTCGTATCTAGCCCCCATAAACGTTCACAAATTCTCTGGCTTTTTCGTTTTTTTTTTTTTCCTTACAATTAACTTCGCCAAACTTTTCGTAACAAAAGACGAGGGATTCTTGTAAGAAAACAAGATTAATGTCGTAGTGTACATCAAGCAGTCCAAGCAATTATTCACTTTCTTCCGGCAACGGTGTTTCCAGAATTTTTGGCCCGTACAGAAGGACGTAAGCGCAATGCCAGTCACCACCGCCGCTCAGCTTTAAAACTTCTTCACTGGTGACCATACTAACATTGTCGTCGTCACATTTCAACCACGTGTCAGCCTTCTGCCGTACCCAGGCGACGTAATGCCCACTGCTGCTCGATCGTCCTCGATGCGTTAAAACGGCTTGTAAAATGTAGTATCCGCTGTTGTTAGAGCCCAAATCTACAGAAATATTGAAAGTAAGAACTTAGAACATTTCTCCGTCTCTTGTAATAGTTATTTTTGAATTCTAGTCTCATAATTATTATTTTCACCATTGAAACGTCAGTGATGATTTATTGTGAAAGAGAAAAATTCTAAAAATTTACCATCTTCGAACCAAAAAGCTTCTTGTTTAACGTTCTTCTTTTTCTCATTCTCTTTAGCAGCTTTGTTCTTGGCTCTCTTGTCCTTCAAATTGTCAAGGGATTCTTCCACCTGACTGTCCTCAAGGGCCTTGAATTTTTCACGCATTGGCGTGAGTTTCTGCTGAAGCTCGTTCGTGCACAGATCAAAAGCATCAAATTCCATTGGAAATTTGACATCTTTGAGAATTTTAGCGTTTATCGCTCCTTTCTCTTTGTAGAAGAATCGAACGAACTGGATAGTAAGATAAGCTGGCAGCCTACTGATTTTCGACTGAAATATTAATCATTGTTAGACTATCTAGCGCCTGTTTCCTCCATAAAAGAAGCCATCAAAAAGCATGAAAACGTGCGTAATAAAATTTCGTTTGTTTACCGTTTTTGTATAAACCGCGTCGCGTCCAAGAGTCTCGGACATTTTAGTTATTTGTTCTTGCATCTTATTTCTCAAGCCAGAATGCATGTATCTCACGTCCGTCGATATGAAACAACTCAATTGCAAAAAATCTTCTTTTCCCTTGGTCGGTGGTTCGTCCTCTGCTTCAACGCATTTTAACTCTGTATCGAAGCTGCCACCGAAGTATTGCTCTATGAAAGATCTCGGTTTTGAAACCTGGCCACTGCCCTCTGACGTTGCAATCGCTTTATTTTCCTGTTGAAAGTTCAAGGTCTTCGGTAAAACTCAATTTTTATCATTTTTTCGCATTTTTTATGTTTTTTTCCGTATTTTATTTAGTTTAGTTCGTTTCTCTGACCTTAGGAGGCAATTTCTGTTGCAACATGCGCACGAGTTCGGTCCAACACTCGTTGGCATCCTGCTGCTGAAATCCACCGTTGTCAGACTTTTCTGCAAATCTTGGAAACGCCAAATGCATCATTTGCACAAGAACAATTGGTGGGAGCGAGGCACCCTTGTCCATAGATTCGTAGAGATCACGAAGCGCCGCTGTTATACTCAGAGCAGGCACATTCACCGTACTTCCCGGCGCTGCGAAACCACCGGAATATCCTCTCAGTGCTTCTCGCAACGGAGGTACAGTCTTCAAACATTGAACAGTCGCATTGAGATAACAAGTATTTCCCAGATTCGTAAGACCCGCCGGAAGATCCAGACTCGTTGCTATTTCAGCCTCGCTCATGTCCTCCATAAACACTGGCTTTTCTGTGGGTTCGCTGGGCACATCTTCCTCTTTTGATCCCATCATCAGGACCGTGACGCCCTTGAAAAAAAAAACATACTCAATAAATTTCATGTAATGATTTTTTCACACGCTTGCAACCGTTTGTCTTGGTTAGTTATTTTTTATTCTGTACCATTCAAACATTTCAAAAAGCATCACGATAGTCTGTTACGGCGATCAATGACGTTTACAAAAAAAAATATTCATTAAAAAAACACTCAAGTCTGTTGACTCACTGTTTGGACGAAATATGAGAAAAATTAACTTGTTTGAAAAAAATCGAGCACTTTGTTAAGTTTTTTTTGCTTCTTATCTATTTTTAGGGGCTCTATTGAGATAACATTTTTCACTTACATCTTTAAGCTTAATATTGCCCCAGTCCTCATCCTTGAGAGTCATCCCCTTGAGCATAACTTTTTGTCTCTCCGGCTGAACTCCAGTAAGTGCAAACAATTGGGCTTTGAATAGCATCGGCTCTTCGTCGGTATTAACCTCTACATTTGGAAACAGCTCCTTTCCCCACTTAACTTTTACTGCAAAAGCACGAAAGGATAAATAAGTTTTGTTTGTTTGTTAAATTTAATTGTTTTCGTTAATCACAAATAATAATCATTTCTGTGATCATTATCGTGATTTAAATGAGAGGTTAGAATATTGTTCGCTTTTAAATTAATAGGTAAACAAGACTTTCAAATTTTTCACCTGAGTATTGAGGCATTTTTAGTTCACGAAATGGCGTTTGTCGCAATAAATTCTTCACTGATCTTCACTAAATTGTTTATGACTGGTTTCTATCGGCCTTTCCTTAATATAGGCAAAAGAAAAAGTTGCCTAGTCAGAAGATCGAGATGCCGAAACGCGGCATAATGACGGACACGCCAGTCCTGCCAGCCAGCTGCTATACACACACACACGTAAACACATGCAAGCGAGCATGCAAGAGTTCTTATTCGTCCAGCAAACGCAAACGGGAAATTCGAATCCGTTAACTTGAGATTTCACGAAAAAATGTAAACACAATATTGTTCGAAAGTGTAATTGTCTAGAAAAAAATGTACAATAATTTACTGAAATTCGGAGTTCACTCCAATATGACGGCTTTTTTAATTTAGATAAAAAATTTAAAGTCCTGGAAACACAAAAAATCATGAAACTCTGCAGAAAAAAATGATTAATAAAATCAGAACGAATAAAAAATAAAAAATAAAACAATCTTGTCGTTCCTATCAGCGTCAAACTAAATTCTAGTTGCGAAAAAAGTACGAGTTTTTATGGGCTAATCGAGAAACGTCACGGTAGGACAAAAATTTAACAAGATTTACCGTCTCGTATTCGAGACGTTGGCAATTAAAAATCACACGGCAATAGAAATATTTATACATTTGACGGAATAACTCCGAAGCTTAAAAAAAAAAAAAAAAAAAAAAAAAAAAAAAAAAAAAAAAAAAAAATTATCTATTTTTCTCAGTAATAGAGAAACATATGAGGAAGATTGTCTGAAAAATTCAAGAACGTTGACCGCTTAGTTTCAGAGATACAACGATATAAAGCTCTTCACATTAAATATGGAAAAGGAGATTATTTCTCAAACAGGAAATATCGCATTAGAAATTTTTCTTAAGGGAGTTCGATCGTTTCTCATGCGTTCGATAAATTTCAAATTTAATTGTTTAAAATTCGTATGAATCTTCTAAACAATCATACTGAACGACGGGTAAAATTTAAGGAAGTTTGACCGTTTAGAAATCGAGTTCTTAGTTGTAAAATATCGTCTTTTTTCGTAACTTCCCATAAGACCTCGTGTTAAAGTTGCGATTTTGAACACTGAATATCTCGATTACCAGACGGTGAAACCTTCTCAAATTTTTACACATCATAATACGACGTTCAAGGAGATTCACGGAGAATTTCAAAAAATTATCTTGGAAATATGGTATTTGATCGTTTTGCCGTAATTAAATCTTTTATTCCGATAAATTAATATTAAACGAAACAAACTGAGTCTATTAAAATCACACAAAGGCAATTCCGAAAAATTTCACATCAGACTGAGATTTCTGTTCGACGATATAAATTAACTCTCAATCTATATTTCATTAAATAAATAATTATTTATTTGTTGCGATCCAATGACATTTTCACGAGTTCGGTTTTAATATTTATGTTCGTCAGGTAATATTGACTGTTCCAAAATGCGTAGGAGGATGGTGTGGTTGTGAAAAAGCTCAAGATTACTTGCCTGTACCGAAAGTAGAATTTGCATCACAAACCTCAAAAGTAATTGAAATTGAATGGACGGTAGAATCGTTAGATCCTCGAGTGCATTCGTACGTCATAAGGTTTGTACTTGACGGTTGTTTTTACGTGCCAAACGAAAAATTCTTTAGAAAAATCAAAGTGTTTTTCAACGATATAAATATAAAAAATCAATATGAGTTTTCATATCGCGAAACAGTCAATAAAAATAAGTAAATTTATATTGAATAAATTTGAAGAAAAAAATAACAGGTCTTTGATGTTGATGATGACATTCGTGGTTTTTTAAAGCTTGGGACTACCTTTTTTGATATCAAACAATCGTCTTCCGGTTTACAACATTTCCAAGATAGCCAGTGTGCCTTCTTCCGTTTTGTCATACACTTGGTCGTTCAATAACTCGAATTTAGATATTACGACAGGAGGTAAGTTTTACGTTGTTGCTGAAGACATCGTCGGTTGTTCAGGAAAGCCTGGAACGACGTTGATGGAAATTCCGGTCCAAGCATTGACTTCGATCCAACGAAACAATCGCGTATGTTGTTATCGTAACAAAGAATCTACACTTTTTCAGATAAACAAGAATAAATAAAAACCGTCAAATGCTAAAACAAAATTGATTTAAAGTTCCAGTGGTTCGTATTGCTTTCTTTCATCGCTATGTCGATTATGATTCTGGGATTCACGGTCACTTTCCTTTACAAACAAAGCCAAAAAAATTTTTTTTTTTTCTACTCGACATACGCGCTTGATTGATTCTTTATTGAAATCTTTACAAATCTCTCATTCATTCATAATGTATGAGAGTTTAACGAAGCTCACAGGACCAGCCCAATTTTCGTACCCAACGGTAGATACAAGTTGTTACAATAATTGATGTTTATAGTTGCCCTTCAAGTGTATAGCGCAGTTGATCCTTTATCTCTCTTTTTTAGCTTCAATGTCAATTCAATACCATTAAGGCCTATATGCAAAAATGTTTTTACACAGCTGTTAGCACTAGAGTTATGAGTATGACACACTTGAAGCTCCTTTTTCCTAGAAGTTCGAGAAATTCATAGGGCATTGATCGTCCGAGTTTCAGATCTAAAAGTAACGCTTTCACTAAGAACAAAATTTCGTTAAACAAACAAAATTCATTTCGTTGAATGAAAATATGGTCAATTCGACTATTTTTACATAATTTCATTGAACAAAAAAATCGTTGCTTTGACCATATTTTCGTCCAACAGAATGAATTTCGTTCGTTTAACAAATTTTTTCCTCAGTATTGAGTGTTCAAGAGCGTTTTACACACGTAAAACTACTGACAAAGATATTTATCTGCCACTGTTGGTGATTTGATAAAAATCTGAAAAAAATCTGAGACTTTATGGGAACTTTCCCTGAAAATACTGCTGTACAGTTGTTAATAAATGATACAAATAATCATTTCTTTTATAATATATCTCACAACTTGTTGTCTTTCGAAATCATTCTTTCCGAATACTTTTAATTTCATTGAATATATGCTTTACCAATTTTCTTCAAAGCGATATTTATAACTTGTGAGCTGTACTAAGAAATCTTGTTTAGTGCGTTGTTTGACGTTACAACAAAAAATATATCGTAACTTACCAAATTTTTGTAAAAATAAATTATAAATAAAACGGAATATTCTGTGAAAAATCATGAATATTCAGGAAAATCAATGAGTTCCTTGAAATTACGAAAAAATATAGTGAACACAACCATTATATTTCAACAATTTGGCATTATTGATATTTTCATCAAATTCTTGTAACGTATTGAAAACTGCTAAATTCCGTCGAATATTGATCGAGTCACTAAGTACGTCAATTCCGGCCCTCAAGAATTTCCTGACTTTTGAGAAGAGTTCGATTTGAAACTCTTTCGCAAGTGGCTTTTCACAGCACGGGCTTCAAGCGAAGTCGGAAACGACATTTTAGGATAAAAAGGAGCTTCGAACAAGCGGTTACTAACGTGTAATTAATCATGTGGCGGTACAGCTGTGGAGTATTGTACACAAAGTTATTGCACTAACGAATTTTTTAAAATAATTACTATACATAGATGATTCGATGCCAAAGGGGCGTTATCTGTGAACATAACAAAGCAATAGAATATTTATCTCGAGAAGAGAGTAAGCGCTAATGGCTATGTAGTGATGGATTAGTATTTTCTTTTCAAAAACCAATATAATCGACGTTTACACCCTTTTGGCAGTAACGAAATAGGTGGCGCTTACGCCCCTCTCATGTTAAATTACCGACGAATATATCTAAATCACAATCACGCACTAGCCTCACGATCGCTATAACATTTCTTAGCATTGTTGTTTATTTGTTTAATTTTACTTATTATATAATCGAACGATGGCACCAGGGGGCGTATTGTTATTCTACGGTACACCGCAATAATAAGATGTGCTGTTTATTAGAGCACGAGCCGAGATACGTCGAAAATGCATATTAATGTGTCTGTGTGCAACCCCCCGTAAGCTACACGACTATGACCAACCAGGTGTCTATAGAAATATTTGTGTGTGCTCGTGTATGCATAGAGACAAAAATTTGGTTGAAAAGGACGATTATTTAGTTGAATACGTCCAAGTAAATGCAATGATAACAGCAATGATAAGAAAAATATTGTAATTTTAACAGTTTATCTGGTATATTCTTAGACTCTCAGCCAAATATATTGTTGGAACGACAACATTTTTCTTACTATTGCTAAATATTCACTTGAACGTATACAAATAATCGTCCTTTTCAACCAAATTTTTCTTCTCAGTGTGTGAGCCTTTGACAGTAAACAAAATGATTATTTCGTAAAAGCATTGAAATTATATAATCAGTCGCGTTCAAGTGAGTTTTTGGGAATTTTCTATAAAAAAAATCACCAGTCGAATTTGGCGTTTCTTCTAATACGATATCAATATTTTCTCATTAGAACATTTGTGCATTACTTCAAAGACCGAGGTCGCTTATCTAAGCCCAGACTCGAAGAGTAGCGTCCCAACTTCCGGTGGACAAAGCGGTCCCATCCGGTGATACACGAAGACACGAGACCCTGTTCTCGTGGCCGTACAGTATCGTTATCCTCTGACACTTCAAGGTGTCCCATACGTTAATCGTGTAATCGTTGTAACCGGCGAAGAGCAATCTCCCGCTAACGCTCAAATCCACAGCGTTAGCACCGAATATAATACTTTCTTTGGCGTATACAGCGACTTCCTTATCGGCACGAAGATCAAAGAGGCGACAAGTTGCGTCGTCGGAGCCCGTTGCTACCGCGTCTCCGCTTGGGTGAAAACGCACCTGTAATTAAATATTTATGAATAAACAGTGCATTTTGAGAAACATGCTTGTTTTGGTCATTTACTCGTGAGAGAAAACCTAGGACATGATATTCGTGCCAATAATTTTTGATATTCTATAATGAAGTTGAAAAATAGCTAACAACACATTTTTCAGATAATAATTCTTTTGAAAACAGTCAGGGGATTTTTTCTCGTTCATGGAATGAATTTTCTTCATTTTTCCCAGAATACTTTTGCATTATTCGAAAGATATGTCTTTTTCCTACATTTTCGAGAAGAGTTTTATTAATAACAACAGTTCGCTCGATGCTGTAAAGATTTCGTCCATAAGATAAAACTTTTTACAAAAACATATTCGAAATGAGTGATTTTATATACATTTTTCTAAAGATTCTAGAAAATTCTAAACAAACGGAAAGACTATAAAAAATCTAAATGCTTTTATAAAAACCACCAAACCCGCTGCAAATATAAAAAAACGAGGCATTATCTATTAAAAAACTAGCCGAATATCTTTTGATTTTATAATTTATCATTAATGCAAGAATGTTCGTATAATTTCGGGAAAAAAAAACCAACGTACCGAATTCACGTCGGAACGATGACCCTCGAAGCTCTGAACACACTGTCCGCTTCTCATGTCCCAAATGAGAATCATTTTGTCGCAACTGCCAGAAACAAAAGTATTACCGGTCTCGCTGGGTGCGAGATCGATCGACATGACGTCGCCAGAGTGTCCATGGAAATTTTGCAAAAGTTGACCGCTCTCAACGTCCCAGAGAGCACACGTGCTATCGCCACTACCGGTGAGTATCTGTTGGTCGCTGTTTGGAAACGCACAGCAGGACATGTACGACGTGTGGGTCCCAACAGTTTTTTTCCTCGTTGTTACATCGTCCTCCAGACTCAACGGATAGACCGTTACTTTGTTGTCCAAGCCCCTGCGAGATTAATTATTCGTCGTTTAATCGACTTAATCGTTAAAACGAATCGCTATAAAATAAAAACAACACGAAATCAGCGCACCCGCAAGCGACGAGAGCTCCGCTTGGAGCATAAGCGCAAGCCATTACCCAGGTCGTTGGCATTGTTACAGCGTGCTCTTTGTTCGTTGTAAATGCGTCCCATATTATCATCTTTCCATCCTACCGATATTTTAACGATCCCATATGAATTAGTGCATGTTTTTATTATTTTTATAATATTCACAACAAATGTGAGCTGTTGTTCAAAAATTTGAAGCAGCTTTCTATTTTTCCTTGAGAACTTTTAGTAATCAGCAATGAAGAAGATTTTTCCAAACAGAAATTCGCTTTTCAAAGTACTTTTCAATTGGTTCGTTCGTCAAACTACAGATTATTTTATTATCGCCATTTTTTATTGCACTTAAAATTCCATGTGAAATTTTACATTCGATTTTTTCAGTGTGAAATTATTCACAGAATACAGAGATAAATAATCATTAGCTAGTGACGTTATTTTCAAACGTTCTGTCATTCGAATGTTCATTTAAACTTTCTTCTGACATTCCATAGCCATTGCTTTTGTTACAAAGAATCGCTGCTTCCAAATAGATGCTGTGTTAAGACAAAGTTCTATTTGAAACTGTCAAGAAAACATTTTTTATTACTAGAAACTCTGCTTAGAATTTTTGAGTACTACTGTATATATAGAATTTTTTCACATTCATCATTCAATAGGAGTTTCTAACAGATATTCTTTTTTATTACACTTATAAATTAAGGTACTGTAATAAAAATTCCATAGCCCCACATTTACTTATTGCAATAAATTTTCAAAGAGACTGAAATGTTCTTGTTTCCAAGTATCCAATCATGGGAAAAAAAACTATTTTCCAATATTAAATAGCACCAGAAAAAATTTTCAGACACGCATGCGGAATAGAATACCTGAGATGAAGAAACAATGTGACGTTTATCCGGGGACCAGTCGGAACACAGAACTTTAGCTTGATGACCTTTCAAAATTCTTCTCGGTTTGACAATAATAGCATTGATCGCTTCGAGTCTATCTGCCACGCTGGAAACTGAAAGCAATAAAAATATAAAACTCGAAGTATATCCGTGATTGATGGGATGAATCAATAAATTAAAACATACGTGTAACATCGTTGAGTTTTTGTCTCTCATCGTCCAAACGAATTTTCAAACCCTCCGCCTCCCTTTCCAACCTCTCGATGTTCTCAGATTCAGTGGCTGTATCCATTTTTCTTATGTCGCAAAGACTCTTGCGACACAACCCTTACAGGGTTATTCTATTTGTCTCAAGTTCATATTATTCCATTATATGTCACTTGGTTCTTTTCATCCCACTGATAAACGAAAGTTAATTTTGACAGCACGGAATCTCGATGACACATCAATGAGATACACCATCAAGAGAGATTATGGCTTCAACATAGAGCATAATAATAAACAATGGGTTGTTTATGTAAAAAAATATACGTATTTTGACAGTTGATCGTAAATGATAATGAATCGGATATTGGGATAAAAATACTCACTAACACGAACAATCGACGCAATGATAACAATAAAAATATAAGGGCTGTAAGGTTTTAGTGTTCGGAAAATATGTAATCAATACGCATCGATAACAACTCCGAAGAGTTCTACGGGGGTTGGGTAGTTGGGTTTGGCGCCGATGCAGCTTCACCTGCACATCAGTGCCCTCACGCATAAATACGAGTGTCACGCCAACTACTGTCAAGAAGACGAGACTCGTATTTTTGTAATATTCGAAAACGCTCTTTTTTGAGGTAATTCTTGAGCGACAATTTCATTCAAACGTAACGTTTATAGGGGATATGAAAAAGTTAGACTCTGACGTCGCTGAATTGTCATCAATTTAGGCTTCCTTCTAACACCGTGTCAATTTGTACTCGCGTGTGTAAAAATTACCAATTCTACGTGTTCATAACGTGGCGTGACGAAAATAAAATGGAATAAATTTTTCATTTGTTTAATGCATTGTTAAAGCAAGTATACAAACAAAAATAATATACAAACAAAATATACAACAATACAATGCACCAAATAAATCAAAATATGCACGTTTAATGAGGACAATTACATCTATAGATGAATGAGCTAATTTGTAGAAGTTCGATGTTGCAATAAAAATATGAATGTTTTATCATCGAATTCGCGGTTCTAAATATTTTCAGTTTTAAACGGATAGTCATTCTGAAATATCTCCTCATATTATTGTTTCGATCTTATTTTTTATAGAAATTCATTCCGTCCTCGTAAGAAAATTCAATTAAACAGATTTTAGAGTTATTTTTGTACTCTACTTTTATAACGAATATCACAGAAAAAATGTATTAACTGGAACGGGAATGGGAGAGTGAAGTGTTTCGTTCTTTTCACAACAATCGTTCAAATCGAGTGACCCGCATATTACTTTGCTACGACGTTTATGAATATTCCTGACTCTGGAAACAGACTTACGAGAGTTTGAGATCAAATCAATGTGTTCTGTTAAAATATACTGCAGCAGTAGAAGAACAAATTTTTAATTGTGTTTTTTTAACGATTTATTCGCCAGTTATAAATATACTTTTTGTGATCACAAACAATTGCGGTCGGTAGATCTTCTTACATAAACAATTACACAACAAGTTTTTAATCAACAGTAAAGTGTAAGGATTTGTTTCAATTCTTCCACAATTACAATTGTTACTATTCTCAGTGGCACTTTCATAATTCAACCATCGGCAATAAGCAGAATAAGGCACATTTCATGAACTTTCAAGTTATATTATTATATCCTAAAATTACTGTTGTGATTGTAAAACGGATGCGAGACTTTTTATTACTGGAGTGGCGATACTTTTTGGCTGATTGCGCAGCGTTATAAATGTATCTGGTACTTTGCTATCACCGGGACTGAGAAAAACCGAAGACGAAGTTGTGTCCCCCATCTGTTCTGGAGTGAGAATACTGGATTCCAGTTCTGACTCTGTTTTCAATGAACTGTTAATAATATAAAAATAATAATTAATTGAAAATGATTTGCTATTAAGTTGTACAATTAAAATGTTACATACATAAAAATTTTGTATCATTGGTCATTGAAATATCTTACAGTTCAGGAGATTCTGGAAATGGGTGATATCCGCTTTCAGAAAGTAGCATCTCGACCTCTTCAAATTGTTGTTTTAAGTCTCCATGAAATTTGGCCACGTGTGACAGGAATTCTTCGGTGCTTTTTATATGTTTTGATCGAGAGTCTTGGTTTTCAATTAGCTCGTTCTACATTGTAAAAATGTATATAAAAAAATCAATTGAGTGAGTTGTACAGGGGATTGAACGACCATCACAATCGGGTGTTTTGAATAAGGGAAATTAAAAGAATCGAAGTCAGAAGATTGATTTCGCTAGATTTACACTTCAAATTGGTATTTTGTTGAGTTCATTATCGTGTATTTGATTTACCTGTATTTCTTTGAGATTACGGTGCAAGGCTTCAATGTAGGGAGCCGCTTCTTCGACGTTTTTGCTACAACTACTCATAAACAAAATCGGCGATTCCCAAGTTTTATCTAATTTTTTTATATCCCTGTCGATCTTTTGGCCTAAATTTCTAAGTCGGTGAAAATATTCGTCCATTTTTCCTATTGAATTGTTATTTCTGACAAGCAACGTTGAAAACGTTCGACACAACGATGACAGGTGTGCTACACATCGAAATCAAAATTCAGTTTTTGTTTATTTACTCAACGGTTTTATAGGTTTGAATCCCAGCGTGATGTGAAGACCGCGCTGCACTGGCCGGGCCATTTTGATTTTCGAACTTTTTTTTTTAGATTGTCAGTCGACCGACCAAAAAAAGTTTTTATTTCAGAACAAAAAAGTGTTTATAGAGAAAATACGAATGAACAACGATATTATTGATGAACACACGATTTGGAATCGATTGAAATTTGGAAAAATTGAATTGGACAAAATTTGAAAAAAAATCGGCCAGCTTGACGCGGTTTTTTGTTTTGTTTTTCCCTCGCGAAATATTAATGAGCAAATATTTGAATTAAGTTAACAAACAAGAACAAACAACGAACAATCTAAAAAACAAGAACGAAAGTCAAAATGGTTCGGTCGGTTTTATACAACTGCATATGATTCCAATGTTATTTACCGACATAGAATTCAGTCGGTCAAATAATTTTCTGTTTCACCCTCGCCATTGTAAACAGAATTGAAATGGAAGTCGAAACTTTCTACATCGCTGGCTTTCTTTAGCATTCGATATTCAGTGCTGAGGCTGGTCTCCTGTTTCCACAAGTCTCCACTCTCCATACGTTGGAGAAAACGACAGTGACGGACGTCAAATAAAGTGAACGATTTAAAAAGGAAGGAAAGAAAAACGTAATGGATTAACGAAAAAACATGTGACGGCCTGTAATTTTTGTGCTAATCATCGGCGCGTTATATGTTACGATTAGAAAAAAAATAATAATTGCACTCGTAGTGTAGTTTCGTTCGACGATTGACAGTTGGTGGCAAGTTGGGCGTGTTTTGTCCGTTTCTCTCTCTCTATCACTCTGGCTTTCGCCTCCTTTCGCCCATTCGATTCTGCGTGCCTGAGCCCTGCTGGACTCTTTCTTTCTTTCTCTTGCTCTCGCATACTTCGTGTCTTCCCGTGTAAAATCGCCCACAATACTCGATCTCGTATAAATTCAATTGTGTGTGTGTGTATTTTGTACAGCCAGATCCACAATCGGTGAGATTTTTCAGTGCGAGTTCTCCGCGTATGTGTTTAGTACATTAATTCCTGGTCCGAGTGCTGAACGGAGAGAGAGAGACAGACAATACCAAATCTAACTGAACGTTTTAACTCCAAGGGAAAATTGTAGATACGAGATTCTTTTAGTGTTGTTATTTGTAATGGTGCCGATAATGGACAAACGTCCTCGCGACGATTCATCGAGATTGCGTGTGTCGTAAGGAAGCAGAGACATTTCTCAGTGACAAAATAAGTTTAAAAAACGAAGAAAAGGATGCGTCGATCGACGATAGGCGCCTTTGACGCCTTGCACTTGCTGATCTGAGCCACGAATGAAAAAATAATATAAAATCAAGGAAATCAGGCGAATAAATCGAAACTCTTCGAATGGACAAAGGGATTTATCCTTCAAACCTCTCCCCGTAATCCTCGTTCCATTAATACGATTAAACTTCACAAACCCAGAACGCCCGTTTTTTAAAATACGTACATTTTATTCCCGAGAGCAAAAGTGATCGGAAAATATAAATCGCACAAAAAAATAGTATAATAAAGGAAATGCACGGAAAAGCAATTTGATTTTGACAGAAACGCCAGGGGATTTTAAAACGTCCCTACTTTGAACAACGATTCAAAAGGGAAATCGTTTTTTTTCATTATTAAGAAGAACAAAAAACGAGATAACAATGGGAAACTGTTTTAGCAGTCCGAGTGACGTTGAAAAGGAGAAACCAGACAGAATAGGAAATCCTAGCATAGAAGCTGTCGCTTCTCAAGCTAGCCCCGTTCCTACCCCTCCGCCCGATCCCATAAGACCAATGCCTCAAATACCTGAAACCGAAGTCCCCACAGCCAAAATATTTGTAGCTCTTTACGATTATGATGCTCGCACCGACGAAGACCTGAGCTTCCGCAAGGGCGAACATTTGGAAATTCTCAACGATACTCAGGGAGATTGGTGGCTAGCAAGAAGCAAGAGAACTCGTCAAGAGGGTTACATTCCCAGTAATTATGTTGCCAAGCTGAAGTCCATTGAAGCAGAACCGTAAGTCTTGGCAAAAACAATTCAACCATATAAATATTTACATTATACTTTTCATTGCTAATCAATGCATTGGCCAAAGTCTAATATTAAATTGATAAGAATTCAGATTCTTGAGACATTTGCCAAAATTGCATTTTGGGATTTTAGTGCTGTGGACTAGAAAAAACAAAATGTTCTCATGGAAGAGTACAAAATTTGACTATTTCTGTCAAAAAACTTGAAATTCATTGTTGAAATAACACATTAATATTTTAAAACCTGCAAAAAAATAGGTGGGACTTTATATTAGTCATGAAGAAAGTGAAGGGGTAGAAAGTTTTATAAAACTGCACATTTTTAATAAAAAGTGCAACTTTTCATCAAAACTTTCTGCTTTCTTACTCATGATTATAGAAAATTATTCCATCCAAACCATGTTTTTGAAAATCGTTCAGATGTTTGCATCCTTGGAATACAGTGAAAAATAATTCTTCTACTCATCAGTTTTTCAATTGTAGCATTCGTCCCAATTTTTTTGGAGATTTCATTCTCAAATGTCAAAACAAAGATTGCCTGATTCTTGTAGCCAAACAAGACATAAATTTTGAGCTCTGCTGAAGAAAAATAAATGAATTCCGTTGTGTTTCAACGATACAAACATCATGCTGTTTGAAAATCAAAATATACCTTCTCTTCTCTGCTTAATTGATTTCTTTGCATCACAACAGTTTGCCATTTTCGATACATTCAAACTTTTGCTTGTTTCCTTAACTATTCGAAAACAAAACCACAATTGATATCAATTTACAATTATATTGACAACTCTTCATTTGTTTATTCCTAATGTCATTTTTCATAAAGGAAAAATTGTGAATACAAGATCCAACGATGTAAAAATAACGTTGCAATGTTTTTAAAACTGAAATAAGTAACAAACAAAAAAGTAATTGTACAGAGAAAAAAAATTTTACGTTAGCATTATCAATCATGAAAATTTGTATATTTTTCGTATGTTTTTTCATATTTCTCTCAATCGTTCTCTAATATGAAGTCTGAAGTAACGATATTCATTTCTTCGGATTTATTTTATTACTATTGACAATTAAACACCCTGTAATAAGGCAATATAAAAACAGTATTTGCTCGATACGATAAATTTCCGTTGTTAAATCTAATTGGAATATTAGATCCACTGTCATTATTTGATTTAAATTCGTGTCATGCACAACGGCAAAACTGTTACTTGGTTACATATTCATGATGATCACCACCTGGTGCGTGTCATTGCTTTTATACACACGTAGCCTGGAAATAGCAATAGCGAACCAAATATTTATGTCGCGGAATACCAATAACCATAAGAGTTTACAATTTGTGTGGACTTAAATAAAGCATTCTACATTTTATTATTCATTTCATGATGAAAGGCCTACACACTTAGCCAGAAATTTATCAACTCGATGAAGTTTTCATTCTCGTTGAATATATAATTTTGAAGTTTATATCGTTGGAATTTAACGAAACTCATTGTTTTTTTTTTTGAGAGCCCAAATTGTATTTTCACTCCTGCGATAATTGAATGATCTTTATTTGTGACACAAAAAGTAAACATATTGAAATAAATGGAGATGATTGCAGAAAAAACAACAATAAACAGTTATACGTTGATAAAATATTTTTCGTTCAACCTTCAACATCGTTTGAATATTGATTTTTGACAGATCAGCAGATTTTTTGTCTATCAGATTTATTTCAAGTCCTTAACCTTAACACTGTTTTTTTTTTATCAAAACGATCATCTTAATTGTGTGAACTTAACAAAGCAATATTTTTGACTTAATGGATGAAACAATACCGTTTTATTACGTTGGAACAAATTAATAAAATATTTCTTTGATTGGTGCTATCTAATCTGCTGATATAATTCAAAGATATATTTTTTCTTTGCTCATGTCGATAAGAAATATTGAATAGTCTATGACCAAAGATCTGACAACCCAACTGCTTTAAATTGTGCTTAACATTCTACCGTATTACAGCAGGCAATCAGTTGTGATGTTGGAATTCAACGAACCAAGATTTTTATTTTTATTTATTAGATCTTATGACATGATTGGAAATCAGTAAACAAACCAATTCATTGTATTGAAAATTGGAAGAAAATCATTTGTTTGAATAATTGATTAAAAATTAACATATAAATACAAATTAACAACTGTGATAAGTTACTCGTTAAATATGTCGTTCAATTATCATCTGGTTATAAAATTTCTAGAAAATAAACAAACACCAAGTTCCAGTTTATACCGAATTTTCATAATTGATTTGATAATTGATGTTCAATCAGCGATATTAACCTCTTGAGTCATTTTTTTCTCATCCAATTCCCTTGGAATTTGGTTCTCGAGGGGGTTTTCTTGAGTCGCTGATTGCAAATCTGAACTTAAAATTTAGAAATTCAAAATCAGCTGTTTTTTTTCTTACGAAAATCTGTCGTGTAAATAATTGTCAAAAAAGTCGACAGTGTATTTAGAGTATAGTGATTTGAGGAATAATTTCCATTTCGATGTTCATAATACTTTAGGAAAAAATGAATTTTGTCATGAAAAAGTACGGAATCCGACTATTTATTTATATGCAGTATTTGTGCAATTACCAAACGATGACTGTTCATTTTTTTCTAATCTTCATGAATTTACCGGTCGACTGTGGAGAACTGAGAAACTTGGTATTTATTGAAATAGGAGTTTAATAATAAAGAAAAACTGCAAAAAATTCTCAAAGGGTTAAGTATATAACAAGAGAAACAATTACACAATACAATCGTGAACGCCAACGTATTTAAAGTTGTCATTCCGTACATAATGTCTTAATTGTTCTTTTATTTATTTCTCATTTTACTTAATCTCCATTTTCAAGAATTCTTAGGAGATTGTATTTATGAAACTGGTTAGTCAACGACCTTGAAACTTGCCGGGTGTAATATAAAACCTCTCTAAGTAAACCTACAGAACATTCACGACTTTCTCTCAATTTGCATTGAATTATTATCCTCGACGTACAATCAAATAAATATTGAACGTAGCATTGTTGTTCTCCGAAATAAATTTCGTGAAAAATTCGTACTGGCGACAAGTCATTAGTTTCTTAATGAAGGTTAAATTGTTAAAATGGAACGAAATTTCTTATTCTTGCTGTTGGAAAAAAATTTATTCGCGAATTTGAGCTACAAAAATAAGTCTAATTTTTTTACGAGTCTTTATCACGCGACAACAAATGAAACGGACAAAAGAAACGTTTTGACATTCTTAACGATATAATATTGCGAGAAATAAAGTTTTTCTTCCATTTTTTTGACGTCAATTTAAATTTTCTTACTGCACGGGTGTGGTTGCTATGACTACAAAATTCGAAGCTTTGTGCGTCACGAGAAATCCATGCCACTTGTCGAGAATTAATATCCGGTGTTGTTACGTTCTCATATGATTTACTATGTCGTAACGGCATCTGGGGTATAATTATCGTATAACACAACATTTTTTTATATTTTCTTTTATCTTAGTCTCATTTTACAAAACAATGAAAAATTTATTGCCAAGCGCAAATCTTCTATTAAAGTCAATCCAATTGTAATGAGAAATTTTTTCTCAATATTTTTCAAAATTTCATGACCATTTGAAGTCGCGAAATTTTATAAATTATTTTGAATCTTCTTTCCTAACGCGTATATTCAGCGGAAAGAAAATTTCAAAATTCAAGATTTCGGTAATTGATAGATTTTCATTCGGTTGGATTGACCAAATTTCCTCTCGATTTAGCTCGCCTAAATCATCGGATAATTGATTTTTATAATCCGTTGGAGCTAAATTCGTTCATGTGAACTCCAAAATGTTGAGCTTTTCGATATTTCGTCCATTTTATTATTCCAATAATTACTGGCCCAATTAAAACAAATTTGCTGAGACATCAATACAATTTTTTTTTTGTGAATTTGAATGTAAAAGATTTTGTAATATTAGAATTAAGAATTACGTTGTTGGAATACAGCAAAGCAATTTTTTTACTCATTAGTTTATTTAATTTTCAAATCATCCTAATTTTACTTGCAAATTAAATTTTCTGGTCCCAAAACAACGATTGTTTGGGTTTGCTGACGAAAAAAAAAAACAATTTCGTTGCCTTCTAAAGATGCGAACTTCAACATCGTTTAGCAATAGAACAATATGATTTTTATTATCAGTACATTTATCATGCTCAGATGAAGGGAAATTCAGAATGATTTTTACTTTAGGAATCAGCTTTCTATTCCTCCAAGTAATTCTCAATATTCTATTTTCTTTCACTATCTTCCGAAAGTGGCTGAAAGTTGCGGATCTATAACTGTTAGCACACTGACACAATTTTTTTTAAATTGCCTTAAATTGCGTTAAATATGAATCTCATTCTCAACATAGTTGGATATTGAATTGTTTCGTGTCATCCAATTTTTCGTAGCACCAAATAACATCATTTTATTTACTATAATTTAATTCCATTGTCTTTCAAACTGATAGAAAATTAATTAAAATCCAATTATAGATTATTTGACAGTATAAATAAAAATTGATGCTAATAAGAAAAAAAAAATGACATGCTCCACACGCAGTACGTTTCACAAAGATGGTTTTGTTCAAAAATGGTTTATTAGCACACTTTTCTCGATTACATTTTCACTCAATTAATTAGGACACTAGCGTAACGCTCTGTGAACGATAAGCGGACTTTCCCTATGAGAGAGAGATTCGTTATTTCTCACAGAGCTCTCACTCTCGCAACCTTCTTTGTAAGATTTAAAGATCGTACATTAAAATCTCTTTTGTTTATATTATTCGCAGATGGTACTTCAGGAAGATCAAGAGAATCGAAGCAGAGAAAAAACTTCTACTTCCGGAGAATGATCACGGCGCCTTTTTGATTCGTGATTCGGAGAGTCGACACAATGATTATTCTCTTTCGGGTAATTTACTCAGTCATTTATCTTTTCGTTTGTTTATTTTTTCTTCGTATTTGACATCGTTACTGCGATTTGGTTGAATCACAAAGTCATTATCTTTCGGTTAATTCACTCAGCCATTTAATCTTCGATTTTCGTTTTTCTTTCGTCCATTTCTTTATAATTAACGAGGTTCGATCGTCATAATCATAATACAAAGTAACGACAATATAATCAAGTACAATTTTCCCAAGATTATTTTTTCAAATTTTGCGCGAATCTTCTTGAACGTCGTATTATAATGTTTAAAAAATTAGAAAAGGTTTCACCGTCTGGTAATCGAGATATTCAGTGTTCAAAATCGCAACTTTGACACGAGGTCTCACGGAAAATTACGAAAAACGACGATATTTTACAATTAATAACTCGATTTCTAAACGGTCAAATTTCTTTAAATTTTACCCACAGTTGAGTACGATTGTTAAGAAGATTCATAAGAATTTTGAACGATTAAATTTGGAATTTATCGAACGCACGATAAACGAACGAACCTCCTTAATAGAGAATTCTCGTGATAAACTTGATGTATAAAGCAAAGGATTAAAATAATGTAATAAAAAATGATATTTGTTTTCAGTTCGTGATGGTGACACGGTGAAGCATTACCGTATTCGTCAATTGGACGAGGGTGGCTTTTTTATTGCAAGACGGACTACCTTCAGAAATCTTCAGGATCTGGTCGAGCACTACAGCAAAGAGGCTGACGGATTATGTGTCAATCTGTGCAAGCCTTGTGTCCAGGTAAACATAAATAAAAGATTTCTCTTTTAAGCTCGAACGAGAAGAAAAACACAAAAAAAAGTAAACCAAAGAGATTACAAATGAAAGTCTCTAACGAGTGTGAAAAAGAATAAATGCATTTCGGTCTAAACGGAGTTTAGACAGAACCTGCTCTGCATGCGA
The DNA here is from genome assembly GCA_013761285.1 of Campoletis sonorensis. Taxonomy (NCBI): domain Eukaryota; kingdom Metazoa; phylum Arthropoda; class Insecta; order Hymenoptera; family Ichneumonidae; genus Campoletis; species Campoletis sonorensis. Next base: position 435,348 of record JACEOJ010000121.1, read on the forward strand.
GAGACATGTGTTTCCTGTTGATTTATTTTTTCTTTATTTCGTCCAATATTTGCTTTGGATAGAAACGTGCCCCGCTGCAAATATCATATCGATCCTTTGCACGAAAATGAATCGTTAAAGCGCTGTCCAAACTCCGCTTAGACTCTGCTCGTGACAGTAAATTGAGTTAAAAAAAAATCAATTTTAAAAGAATGATCAAAGTAAACAAATAATACGATTGAAATCGGAGGATATGAGCTTTTTTTCGATAGTTTGATACAAATATAAATTTTGCCATCTCTGATTAGACTGTGTTTGTTTCTCTGTTATTGCTTGCCCTACTTCCCGCTGGATTTTATTGGTAAATTTTATGTCCGAAATAATGGAACAATACGAATTTTAATTTGTCTCTCGAAACCTTTCATCCGTAAAAAAAATCCTCGTTCTCGTGGTTCACTCCCTTTTGTTAAATTTTAAACGCACGTTGTACGCATGCATGCACGCAATTTCGCACGAATTTTCATATTTTCATAAACGATTTTCTATAAAAAGCACAAACCGGTTGTATACGGCATAATGTTCCAGAGAAATTAGACTATTTTCTTGTTACCCTCGAGGGTATTAGATTTTAAGATATTTTGCTGTCAAAATTCGTCGAATTTGATACAAAAGTTCACGATTAACGACAGGGTGCTAAATGGTGCTTCACACTGAGATTTTAACAAGACTTATACATTTTGGGATTCGCGTTTCCAAGTGAATCTTTTCATCTGGCATTTACGATCGCGAATCTCATAAATACTAATAACTATTATTTTTACCGACATTAACGAGGTTCTGTCGCCATAATCATAATAATATATACAAAGTAACGGCAAAATGATCAAATACAATTTTTCCAAGATAATTTTTTGAAATTCTGCGTGAATTCTCTAGAGCGTCGTATTATAATGTGTCAAAAATTTCAGAAGGTTTCACCGTCTAGTAATCGAGATATTCAGTGTTTAAAATCGCAACTTTGACATGGGAAGTTACGAAAAAAGACGATATTTTACAACTAATAACTCGATTTCTAAACGGTCAAACTTCCTCAAATTTGACCCACGGTTGAGTATGATTGTTAAGAAGATTCCTACGAATTTTAAAGAATTAAACTTGGAATTTATCGAACGCATGAGAAACGATAGAACCTCCTTAAAATACACAGAGAGAAAAACAGAAGGACACAAATAAAAGTATTTCCGTCTTGATCTATCCGAACTAGATATATTTTCTGACAATTTTTCAAAGGGTCATTACTAAAGAGTGTAACAAGACTGCAAATCTACTAGGGAGACTGAATTGTGGGACTCACGTATGCTTGTGTATGTGTTGTAAGAAATGATAAAGATACGAATTTACACGTACGTTAATCCGTGTCTCTACTTTTCTGCTCACGTAAATAAACGGTCACTCTGACGAGAGACTGTAACACGATGAATGTGAAAAATAAATATATGAGGGCAACACAGACAATGTGGCTAAAATTCATTCCCAACGATTGTTCCATCCTTTTTCCTAAAAATGGAAAAAAGCTTCTTTAGGCTTGTCGTCACCAAGCTGCCGCATACATCTTCATTGCGATTGCTTCGTAACGCATCACCGATTCACAGAGACAGAAGGGCAGAAAATAAAAAGGCTTCGATTAAAAATATTTTCGGCCCCTCGTGCCATCTTCTTTTCTGTTGAGAAAAGGGAGCGAGAGAAAACATGCCGAATAATAAGTCGGAGTATTGTTCGGTAATGATAATAATAATTGATTTGGAACCGTACGTGATTATGTCAACAGGTTGAGAAACCCGTTACCGAGGGACTAAGTCATCGAACACGAGATCAATGGGAGATTGATCGATCTTCTCTCAAATTCGTTCGGAAACTTGGCCAAGGACAATTCGGCGAAGTATGGGAAGGCCTCTGGAACAACACGACACCCGTCGCCATTAAAACACTCAAACCTGGCACTATGGATCCAAAAGATTTCCTCGCTGAAGCACAAATCATGAAGAAACTTCGACACGGCAAACTCATTCAACTCTACGCAGTTTGCACCATGGAAGAACCCATTTACATTATCACGGAATTGATGAGGAATGGAAGTCTCCTCGAGTTCCTTCAAGGTGATGAATATTATCATTTTTATGTCTTTATTGGCACTGCGAGTAATAAAATTTAAAACTTCCTTAGAAAATGCGATTACATTGAAAAAAAAATAGATTAAAAAGTCTCAGAACTGGTTTGATGGCAAAAAAATCTAATGATATTTTATTCATCGTCTATTCAGAAAACATCGAATGTAATAAAACATTGCTATACATTTTTTTCATCAATATTTCAATGACTATAAAGTAATGTCAGTGACCTTAGTAACTGAGCATAATTTTTTGAACGAGTACATTATTTTTCGATTGAAATTGCTTGTCGAAAAATCTAAAACTATGATGGACTAGTGATTTATTTATTTTTCTTTATCCACTCAAAGTTTTCTGATCAATGACTGAAAAATATGAATTGTTTTGGTAGGCATTCGAGTTCGTAATAATATGGAAATATGGCCGGAATAATGGATATTTGTTGTACTTCTTTTGAAATGTTAATGTTAATTTCATTTATTCAGGAAAGGGACGTGGTTTGAAACTTCAACAATTGATCGACATGTCCGCTCAAATAGCTGCGGGCATGGCTTATCTCGAGTCGCAGAATTACATACATCGAGATTTGGCGGCTCGAAATGTACTTGTGGCTGAAGGAAATGTTGTGAAAATCGCCGATTTTGGATTAGCGAGACTGATTAAGGAGGATGAGTATGAGGCACGAATAGGAGCTCGATTCCCTATCAAATGGACCGCACCTGAGGCTGCCAATTACAGTAAATTCAGTATTAAATCAGATGTATGGTCCTTTGGTATATTGCTGACCGAGCTTGTCACGTACGGAAGAATACCTTATCCAGGTAAGAATCACTTTAACTCTCTCTTATCTTATCGCGCGAAAAGACTAGAAGTGACGAATCTTCGTGCGCAAAACGAACATGAAATCGATGAAAATTTTCACTAATTGATGAAATTTATCGTTTTTTCTTTAAGACAACGGTCCGTACATATAATCTTGATCTTTTTATGGCCCAAAATAAAATTATGAAAAGAAAATCATTGCGCGCCAACGATAAAAGACTCCGTAATAAAATTCCATTTTTCAAGATTTCATATAAAACTCGCGCTCCATTAACGAAAAGAGGACTCAAGCTTCATTGTTGTTTTTTCCTTTTTCTCTGCAACAATCAACGTGTTAGGTATGACGAACGCGGAAGTATTGCATCAAGTTGAGCACGGTTATCGAATGCCATGTCCACCGAGTTGTCCAACAGCATTGTACGAGATAATGTTGGAGTGTTGGAACAAGGATCCGATGAAGAGGCCAACGTTCGAGACATTGCAATGGAAGCTGGAAGATTTCTTTACAATGGAGGGATCAGAATATAAGGAGGCATCGGCTTACTGAGTCTCGCCGCGCTGATATTATGCCGGAGATCAGCAGCAATATTGAGAACAAAGAAAAAAACAACAAAACTACAATGTCCGTGACAACATTGTGGAATGGATGGATCGCGAGGGCGTGAATGGGGCACAAATTGTCGATGCTTTTACACCCGCATTCTGCTCTGTATCGAGCGAACCGATACGGGACGATATTTAAAGCGATAATCGTCGTCATTGTACGACGAAACTGGCTGACAGACTTGATAACACTTGTGTTCAAAAAAACGAAGTATCGAAACTCCCGAATGTAGTCCGTTGTTGGAGATGAGAGACGAGGACGAAATGGAATTAGTGGTTAACCTCAGCGCGAGAAAATTCGTATTTTTTTGGCTGTTTTAATATTCAATCAGACCGCGATATTCGTCGATTTGAATAGATATAATGCATTATACATAAAATATTATACACAAACGAAATTATACATAATGCGGTACAGATATACACACGAATGAGTTATGAAGGGAGGCCAACTTCGAGAATAGATACGTAGCGATCTTTACCGAAAGATAAATATATATATATATATATGCACATATATATACATATATACACATATATCTATATATATAAACACACACGATATATATATATACACACATAGATGATAGTATCGTTTATTTTTCTAACGTCGTCATTATATCTTCTTCGTTTTTCGTTAACACATTCTGGCTGCCATACAAATAGAGTATGTACAATGAGAAAGGTGGATATATGCGAGAGCGTTCGTCGCGATCAAATCGATAAGGTTATTCCATTAAATTGGCTATTACTCGTTCGATCGGAAAGGCGTGGGTCTCTCATAGCGAAAAAATGATCCATTACAACGTTTCACGAGTCACTCGCGTCGTTGTCTCGTAAATGTAGTCAATCAGTGTGTAAAAATTGTGAAAAGTTTGGATAACGTTAACGTCGGTGAATAAATTATTCACATAAGTTGCACAACGGATCCGTCCAAACTGCATGAGATGAGACCACGATTAACACCGTTTCAATATACTCCGGACTCGATTTTTATCCGAAATCGTACACGCTGATCGTTCGAGGATTTTTATTTTTTTCTCTCAATGGTATAACGCCAATATCGTACGATTTTTCAAACCAGATATTGTCAATTCCAAGTCGATATATATATATATATATATATATATTGTCTTTCGAAGGTCAAACGTTTTTGTACGACGTTTTGTCGTTATTCGATATTACAAGTAATTAGTGCAGAAAGACGAAAGGAACGAAACAATAGAGCCAGAGATTATTTTAAATCATGTCGAAAGATATATGTGAATAAGCTTCTCCCAGCAATTTTGTACAATAAGCTTATATCGAATTCGAAGCTTTCTCATTGTTTTTCGTCCCTTTTTAACGCTATTTCGAACATGATTGTTTCTTTTTTTTTCTTCTTTTTTACGAGTTTTATTCATTAACATAATGTCGTAGAATAAATGCACCCGACGAGCGACCGTTTACTTGTGCTTGTGGTAAACGAATTTGCCTAGTTTTTATTTTGTTTTAGATGTACAATAAATAATTGCAAACGTATCCATTGGAGAGATTATGGCCAAAATTGCACGGTTTCTTGACAGTTTTCTCTAAGCTTCGTCGGGCTTCCTGGTGATTTAAACAGCCTGCAAAATTCAGAGCGGTCGAATATTTGTCTCGGAGGGAATGCTCTTGAGGATCAAATGACGTAATTGCAATATTTTATCGGGAGTTCGAGTGAAACGATCAAACGGTCGAAAATATGGTTTGACATAAAGAATGACATTTCACTTCCAAATTTTTTCAAACATTTTCGGAGCTTTGCGACGTTTCCTCATCATTTTTTTTTTTTGCGATTGCTGGCAAAATTGATTGCACCAAAATTCCATTGCAATCTTGTCAATACATTTGTAGCATTCCGACAAAAAAAATCAACACGAACAATTTGTCAGTCCTGAAAAATAACGTTCTGGCTGAATAATGAAAAAACATTAATTCAAAACAAATGAAATCTTGTATACAATTGTTTATCTCAAGAATAAGTCATTTCCGGTGTACCTAAGTGAAAAATCGTGCAAATCATCACATTTAACTAAAACTTTCATTATTTTAATCGATCTCTAAAGTATGATTGTGAAGAAATTCAAAATTTATTTGCAAATAAAATGTTTTTTTGTCGTGAAATGTCTCATATATGTAATTACGTGTGCGTGAATGAATTTGTGGTTGCGCTTTAATCGCGTTACACGTTATTATCGAAGAAAACGAAAGAAAAAAAAGTGCAAAAGTGTGTGCTATATAAAGGACATTGTGTATTTTCGAGCACCTAAACGAAGATCATTTCGATTGTATTACTCGTACGAGATATAAATACTGATAGTGATATTATAGTACGCTGTTAGATGTTGGTAGAAAAAACGTAAAAGAATGACGGGTGTGAATTGACAAGGATACATGCACGCAGACAAATCATGCATCAAAAAACAATGTAAATTTGCGATTTTTTGGCGAGTGTATGATGTTTTTTTTCTTCTTTTTGTCTTTTATTTTTTTTTACTATGCAAACATATCGAAAAGTATTACGACATGCGAGTGCGCTGCAGTCGCTATTGCTACTACTTCTCAAATCCTTTGTTCCATTAACATTATTATTATTGCGAGACATTTTCCTGCCAGTTGTCAATAAACTGCATTGTATACAGGATGTCCAAAAAATTACACGAGATAATCCATCGTAGGAGACAAATTGCGAAATTCTAAAGCAATAATCCTTATCGATTCATTTTTCTAAGTTCTGCCATCATTGATAAAGGCCTCGTGTCTGGTTGCAAAACAAAGAAACAGTATCTTCGATAATTCCTCATGAAAACGATGGTTTTGTGTTCAACAATTGACTACGTATTTTATAAAATATCTTTTGACGTGTATTCTTTTTTTTCGTAATAAAACATGTTGCAATAACAGAATCATGGAGATTTTGGTAAAGGTACAGAGAGTGAATTCAAAATTTTCCGGCGTTACCACGATTCTCACGAAAAATTGCGAACGTCTCGAGGAAAGAAATTGATTTTCGACTAAAACAAAGCTCATTCCTCGTCAATTGAACAATAACCATGAAACAAAATCAAAAACTTTCGTTCGAAGACTGCTTCTGTTAATACCGTGCCAAAATTCTTCGAACTGTCTGTCTCGGACAAGCCAAATTTGAAAAAATCATCAAATTCTTATCAAAGTATACTTTATCAAATACATAATCATTTGTAATACATGAAACCATCGTTAGCAAGAATTTTTTTTCCAGTTTTTTTTGGATTTTAACCTCAAATGAGCCCTTTGATATCAAATAATGAGTGATAGCCGATCAAATACATCGTGAGAACATATTTCCCCCATTTTCCGCGCTGGACACTGGTATTTGCCCCACGCCATTTCCGGTGCAACTCTTCTGGCTGCCACTTTATTATCATTATCGATGCACTAGTGCGATGGACGAAAAAACGAATGAAAGCTCAAAACTTCGTCATCTAATTGTAACGATTGATAAGACACCCTGTATGCTCAATACTATCACGTACGCATTTTTATTTAACACACTACGCGGCGACAGCGCGTGATGAAATACGAATTTCGAAATGGAACTGAAAGGTTGTAGGAAGAGGAACAAGGAGAAGGGGCAAAGAATCAAGGAGGACACGACACAGAGGATGAAACTGATGAGGCTCGCGAAACGACGAATCGTACGCGACATCGACAATCTTTATATACACATATACGAATAGATATTATTATTATTATTATTATTATTATTATCATTATTACTTATATTATTTTTTTTTTCATGACACATTTATTTTCTCTTTGTTTCTTCCTCTCTTGTTATTCTCGTCCTTTCGTCCTTCTGTACATCTGATGCTCCTTGGCTGCCTAAACTTGGCTATTACAAATAAATATAAATAATAAAAAAATATATATATATCTATCATTATATTGTATTTATAATTGATAGTAATAAAAAAACGATGGAATCTGAATGTTGGAAAGAAGGATTTTTCTGGTATCTATTGAAGAAAAGAGTAAAATTTCTGAGCATTTTTTCTAATGCTGTCCGCCATGTTGCTGTAAACGACAAAACGGCGGTTTTTATCGTGGCGTCGTTTTCGATCTCGTGTATATCGTACGCTTGACACCACCAGGTCGATACGAAATATCGAGGCAAGAAGATTTTTATTCGAAAAATCAATGACGATTATTTTGTGGCAATCGCAGTTCGGTTTTCAAAGTAAAATTTTAGTTGACCCTTAACTTTGAGAATAGCGCTCGATGTTTAACTTTTATCGACGTTCGTATTGACTATTTCGACTCATCGATCTTTTGTGCATAATCTAATCCCGACGAAAAAAATGTGCAACAAGTAAATTCAAGACTGCGGAAGAAACAAAGCCTGTTTTATCCCTTCTGGTTGGTGTCAAATGTCTTATTACCGGCATGGGAATTCAGCTCTCGGTAGGACAGCATACTGTTATTACCTGCAGGGCCCAATGGGGCTTACGAGTCCCGTGCTTTATTCGGAGGGAGACACCATTTGGTTTACTTCGAGTCTTTCTCCCTCTTAGCTCTTTCTCTCTATCTTTTTTGCTCCTTCCATTTTCTCTCTTTCTTTAGGGGGTTCTGCTGTTTGAAAAAGTATTCATAGTGTAGCAGGTGCGCTTACCCATGTCGAGAATGATTCTCGCCCGCGCGGGTCCCGCCACTGCTACATCGAGAATCGAGAATTCCGAGAGCGGATTCAGTAGGGAGTGGAGCGTCGACCGGCAGTGTAACTCCCATGTAACACGCGATTCTCATCTGCCGTCATAAAACATTCGTTTTCGACGTGTACTGTATGTTTAATTTTGTTTCACTTTTAGTACCGAGTTTATTAATATAGTGCAAAAAAACCTTGTGTTGTGAATGAAATTCGAATGAAAAAAATGTTATTTACGGAAGCAACGAACCTCGTACACCTTTCCACGGTCGCGTATGATCGGTCGGGCTCGAGGACTGATTAATCGCCCGGTAACGTATTTTATCGCCAAAGATAATATTCTTGGCGTACGCGCGCGAGTGTACACGATGCTTTTGAGCAAATACTCATTCATTGCTTGTTAAATAACTCAATAGTCAAGTCGCAACGTGTTTCGTTGCATCTGCCACGAATAGTATTACGAGCTAGTAAGCAAGAATTCTTCAACTCCGGATAAGCTATTATGCTAATGACGCTGCCGCTACGACCGCTGCGACCAGGATGCGCGAGGAAGAACTTGAGATATCACTCAAGGTACTGTCGAAACTTTGAAACGCATGATTATTTTTTTTCCTACAATCCCCAAACATTTCCACAACTAATTTACGATTAGAAAACTTCAAAACTCTTCACTATTATCGTACTATCGCGTTTCAAAAAGGCCACGAAAATAGCCCGCGCGCGCTCTCTGTCAATCGTGTTTTCACAAACACTTAAAAACTCATTCGACTCTATCTTTTTTCGTCGTTAATGGTGTTTTTTCCCTTATGGACTCGAATTACCCACTGCGCCCTCTTCAAACATCGTTCTTTTTCCACAAAATATCAAAGTGCGACTAACCACACTACATTTTAAGTTTAGTATGTTTGCTTTTCCGTTAAAATACCTTTTCCAAATTATGGCTCACGGCTACCGGTTTGTTTCGATTTCTTTCGCGTCACGATCGCGCACCAATGATCATACACGTACGCGTGGACCTCGGACAGGCATCTTCCTTCGATCACTTTTTTTTACACTTCGTGAGTGTACTGTTAACCGACTTAAAACGCGGTTCGAATCATTCTGCACTCGATATATAGGTTAAACAGAAGATAGCATAACCTGCATAACAACGAGGCCGTCTGAGTGATGGATGGATCTTCCAAAATTTGGCGTTACCTCAAAAATCCTGTAATTCATTTTTCAAGGTCACACTCAAGTTGAAGGTTAATTTCACGAAAAATACGTCTTGATCACGTACATATGGACAATAAAAATGTAAAATTTAGGTAGTTCCGTGCTCTTTTGAGTGATTTTTTCACAGAAAATCGTTAGTGAATGGCGGAAAAGAGAAAATAAAAAGAATTTTCCTCTTTTCCCTCAAACGTCGATCGAAAAGTAAGAAGTAATAAGAATTTAATGATTTTTACTTTTCCACGTGTCTTCGAGACGAAAAAAACGACAAATTAGAGCTAAATATTAATGGCCATTTTTTCCAAAGATAATCGAAGCTTCAACTCAATTTCTCTTGTGTCAAAATTCTATTTAAAGAGGAAAACCACTGTGGATCTTGTTTCGATAAAAGCTTCTTTGTAGTTTTCTTATTTTTCATTGGACCATTGTTCTTTTTCATATTTTTGAACATGAATATTATGAAAAATGAAAATAGAAAAAAAAATCCTAAGCCGTTACAGTCTGCCTCATCGAACTCAGTTTTAAGCGCGTTGGTGAAATCGGCATCGAAAGCCCTCAGGCAGAAAGAAAATGACATCTTTATTTGTAACACGCGCTAGACTCGATACGAAAATCGATTCTATAGCTAAAATAAAACTTTTCAAAAACAATTGAATTTTAACGATTTTTACATAATTTATATTTGTCAAATCTGAAATATTAGCATGTTGACAAAATCGTGCAAACCATGACCCAAAATCGGGTGGTTTGGATCAATGTGGAACGTGTCATATGCATATTTGCGTAAATCGAGGACCGTTATCCGATGTTCGACAGAAGATAATTCGAGATGCGCGCGAAGCCTCTGGCCCTCCGTTGGCCCGGAAACCCCCTCCCATTTTTATATATATATACATATATGTTGCAAAGAGATTTCACGATTTGCCGGTTAATCGTCGAAGCAATCCGCTACAACGGCGTCGTCTCTCGCGACGCGCCCTGTCTTTTAGTTTCTCCTCTACAAGAAAGAGAGCCACGCGTATACATACGAGGGGGACGTCATCACCGTTAACTTTCTCGCCATAAGCAGCTAGTACATGTTGTCCATGTTTTTACATACAATTTCACTCAATATTCGTAATCATCCGTCATTTATATTCGCGTCAATGAATGCGCATGTTATAATGTTTTTTACTGTACAAAATTCATTTAAAAACATCAAAAAAATACAAGGATTCGACGGCAGAGACTTCCACATTAAAATTTCGTTCTTTTCCAAAACATAATCGTCTTCCAATCAAATGGATGTCAATTCTTTGTTTTTTTTTTCAACGCTATTCAGAAGACTAAAAAATATTATTGTGCAGTCGATTGTGTAGGGTTGTAAAAACATCGAATACACTACAGATTTTTATAACGTGGAGCAGAAAATAAAAAAATGACAGATTGTGTTGTCGAAGGGATTTTTACGTCGAGTAAAAAAAAAATGATGTACGACGTTGATATTCTTTTGTGCATTCTAGTTTGAAATTTTTTCGTAATGCTGCTACGCCAATTAGACAATCTTTGTTTTCGTGCCTGATAACTAATCCGATGAAAAATAATAGGATAAATTCAAAAATTAAAAGACTCGTGTGGAAAAATGTTTTCCTTTTCTTGCGTTCAAACGCGAGTGTCGCGAACTTTGATACCTCAGAAGAAAAAAAAATTCCTAATGCGTGAAAATGTTCAACGAGTGGCTTTAGAGAATTGCTTCTAAAAAAAAGCAGCTCGAAACCGTTCTTGAATTCTTAAGGTAATGTGAACTTCCCATGCACGATTTAACCACAATTGAAATCTTAAATCCAACTACTTTCCAACGTACATTGTTTTTTCTTCGAGAAAAAAAAAACAGCTTCACTGGGTTACGTTGTTACTGAACGCGATAGACGAAGCTGATAAAGCTCTTTCCTCGCATCTAAAAATCTTCTAAAACAGCTAATTACATTTATAGTTACGAAATAAGCGTTTTTCGTACCACCTTAATGTTATTATATACGTAAAATAAATAAAGAACAAAAAAAATCGAAGCTAGTAACACTCAACGAGGTTCTATCGCCATAATCTTAATACAAAGTAACGGCAAAATTATCAAATACAATTATTCCAAGACAATTTTTGAAATTTTGCGTGAATCTTCTTGAGTGTCGTATTATAATTTGTAAAAAATTTGAGAACGTCTCACCGTCTGGTAATCGAGATATTCAGTATTTAAAATCGCACCGTTAACACGCGGTCTTATGGGAAGTTACGAAAAACGACGATATTTTAGAACTAATAACTCGATTTCTAAACGGTCAAACTTTCTCAAATTTGACCCACTGTTGAGTATGACCGTTAAGAAGATTCATACGAATTTTAAACAATTAAACTTGAAATTTATCGAACGCATGAGAAACGATCGAAGCTCCTAAAAAATAAATGAGACAAAACATGGTTCTCTTACAACGAGAAACACAAACACAGGCACAATCGAGATGAAGAAACATGATTGAGGTTCGATCACTGTTTCGCCATAGGATTGCATGTACGTAATTGTAAATAATTGATTGCAGGTGGTGATAGTGGGCAACGGAGCGGTGGGTAAATCCTCAATGATCCAAAGATTCTGCAAGGGCACGTACACGAGAGAATACAAGAAGACGATAGGAGTAGATTTTTTAGAACGTGAAATCGAGTGAGTATCGTGACAACAAAAACAACAACAAAAACTGTTCGATTATCGTTTAAAATTTAGACATTATTTTTCATCCTCTTCGTTTTGAAATATTTGAAGCATATTTAAAAACTCGAGGGTTCGGAAGAATATATAGTTGTTGGAATAAAGTACTGTGAGTTTCCTCGAGGAAAAAAAAGCAGGTATGCACACCTACCTGATAAGCTACGTGTAAGAGACTCGCTCGGCTGACTGCCTACGCGATTCTCATTACGAGAGAAAAGCACCACGCGCGCTCTCGCGATTATATTCGGGCTCGAGACTCAAAGGGTCGTGGGATTTTATGTACATATATAAAAAAGTATATTCATCCATGTTTAAACAATAATCTCTCTTCGTCTTATTTATGTATATTTTTCTGTATATTATAAAATATATAAGTATTTTCTCTCTCTCTCTCTCTCTCTCTCTCTTTCTTTCTCTTTCTTTCTCTTTTTATTCGCATACCCGGCCTCCCATTGTTCCATTCCTCATAGACTCTAGAACGATTGTTCAATTTTTCATTGACAGAGTCGACGGCGAGGATGTGAGATTGATGTTATGGGACACAGCGGGCCAAGAGGAATTCGATGCTATTACAGCAGCTTATTATCGTGGAGCTCACGCTTGTGTACTTGCTTACTCGGCAACGGACAGAGATTCCTTCGATGCTATACCTTCCTGGAAGCTCAAGGTAGTAGATATAGGTCGATATTTACTGTACAACTCGACTTTGCTCTCCGATTTTTTTTCCTTTTTCGTAAAGAAAAAAAACGGGTTTTCTTCAGCATATTGAACGTGCAGACGTTTTCGCTCTTTCTTTTTTTATAAATCTTCTTCTACTTCTTTTTCGTTTTAACATCGTTGACCGGTAAGTTCCTGGACTATTGGCTCGGCAGAACTTGTAGTTTGGAGTGTCGCGTTAATTTCACGTTTGCCGGATTCAAATACATGTTAAATGTCGTCTACAGGGTGTCCAGAAGTTGCCTCCAATATATTTATTTCATAAATTTCAATTATTTTTATTAAAAATTCAATTCTTATTCTTTTGACACTCGAGTCTATGGATTTTACGAAATATCAAACCATTGATTAACGCTGACTCTCTTTTTTTTATCTTCGAACTGCAGTTCCTGCCTCCAGTTAATTTTTATTCTCAAACATTCGTGTGGAGAAAAACCGAGAGAAAAATGCCCTTAAACTTTTTCTCGGGATTACACGGTTCAAGGAATTATTTGTACGGATTAAAATTGTTTACAATTGGCAGATGTCGTTGCACGTTAACGTCTAAATTTATTCAATTTTAGTGCAAATGTGTGAAGTCGAGTCACCGAAATTTTGACGAAGACAAAAAACTTAAAAAATCGACTAATTCGTATGACAATTTAGCGAGATTACTTGCTGCGGCGCAGATTTTTATTTAAATCCGATGCAGAGTACAAATTCTCACGATTCAATAGTAAGAATAAAAAGAAAAAAAAAGAATCGTAAGAGTCACCACCATGAGATTTTCAAGAGTTAATCATTTCTTTCAGTTTTGATAACGTTTTAAACCCTCGGCTTTTTTGTTGCCCGTTACAAACCGATCTACGTTTTTACTACAGTTGATTTCCACTTTATGAGTATTTCCATTGATGTTTGTAAAAACTTTGATTGCAGTTTCTCTCTCAGAATTTTTTACTGTACAGTTTACGATTCTGTAGCAGACCAAAAAATATTAAAAGATCTTTGAACTCACATAATTGAGCGAAAAAATATAATCGATTGTAAAGGGCTCTGTTTATGCGTCGAAAAAGGGTGGTCGACCTTTTCTTCAGTTTTCGATTTTTCAGAATTTCGGAAAATACGTCCTTAGGCTCTGCTTTCATCAACTAAGAACAATTCAACAACCTGATAAACTTTCTAAATACACTTGTTTTTTTCAGGATAAATATATTTTGTCCAGTCACTCTCCTCTGCCTGTCTCAAGAGTTTTCTCCAAGTATATTCATGGCCTAATTATCGCGTTTCAGGTTGAGAACGAATGTGGCGAGATCCCAACGGTTCTCGTACAAAACAAGATTGATTTGGTTGACGAGTGCGTTATCGATCTGTAAGTTGAACTCATTAATCTTTTCAATTTCATAAAAATTATCTTAAGAACTAAAACTCATAAGAACTAAAGTTCATAAAAGCTTAAAAACTAAAATAAACAAAAAAGTTGAGGAGGTTCGATCGTTTCTCATGTGTTCGATAAATTCCAAGTTTAATTGTTTAAAATTCTTATGAATCTTCTTAACAATCGTACTCAACTGTGGGTCAAATTTGAGGAAGTTTGACCGTTTAGAAATCGAGTTATGAATTGTAAAATATCGTGTTTTTCGTAATTTCCTATAAGACCTCGTGTTAAAGTTGCGATTTTAAACACTGAATATCTCGATCACCAGACGGTCAAACGTTCTCAAATTTTTGACAAATTATATTTCAAGAAGATCCACGCGACATTTCGAAAAATTATCTTGAAAAAATAGTATTTGATCATTTTGGCATTACTTTGTATATATTATTATGATTATGGCGATAGAACCTCGTTAAATGGTTTTATAAGAAGTAACTCGTGGAAAATTGGAAGAAAATTCTGATCCTATGCATTAGAATGACGAATTTCCACCTCACTCATGTAACACTTACTTTGTTTTTCTTTTGAATCGACAGTGATGAAGCAGAGAGGCTTGGGAGAGCACTTGGTTGCAAGCTCTTACGTACTTCAGTGAAAGAAGATGTCGGTGTTGTCGGTGTATTCAGGCATTTAGCGTCGCGATGTCTTATAGAGATGCGACGATGTGAAGATGATTTTCAAGACGACTTGAGGTGTTATTCCTCAGGACCAAGGTCGCCCTCAGTCATCAGTCAGTATTTTATTGTTTTCTCTTTATTTTTTATTCCCTTTTCTCCTTCTACGAAACTCGACTCGTCCACGGGGTTACTCGTGCGGTGCTCGCGTGCAATGAGTGAACCCTTGCGAGAAAGGAAAAAAAAAGAAGAAAGACAGAGACTCGCGTATCCGGTGTGCCGCGTGATTCATTAATAATACATGTTATACGAACGAGTGATAAATTCAGAAAAGAAAGAAATAAGAAAAAGCGAGTCAAGTCCTAAAAACAAACCAGCCATCAATCACCGCTTGGTCACCCTCTGAATACTGACCACATCACGTAATAAGAAAAAAAAACTTCCCTCTCTAATTCTCTCTCTCCCTCTTTTCCTACCGATTTAGAAATTCCGTAGAGACTTGGGCGTATTGATTAAGAAGGCGCGATTTAATTTGTGAAAATTCGGTCAACGTGTGACCGAACTGTGTTTCGCATGCAAATTATTCAGGATTTATTATTCATCAGGCAAATTCTTAAAAAAAAAGGTGTACAGAACTCTTGACTCGTAAACACATCAACTTTCACCGACGCTAGTCTTCATCGACGACGGGAAGAAAGACAAAATAAAAGAAAATTTATAAAACATTGAGGCATTAGTCTCGCCAAAGTGTTTTCGTACAGAATCTTGTCCAATTTCAACATATTCAACACTATCAAGAAACTGGTTGCAAAGTTTCAAAAGGATTTACCGTCTCATTCACGCCTGTTCTTATCGACAGCGTAGAAGAATTCACATTTTACGATATAACTCCGAAATCTTTCTACACATTTTCTATTTCGCAATTGCACAGGAACGTATGACGAGGTTAAAAAAAAAAGCAACAAGATTTTTGACCGATTATCTTCGGAGACACGGCGATGAAAAGTTTGATAAGCTCTGCGTATTAGATATGAGAGAATTGGTTATTTCTTCAATTCTAACCGTCGACATTTTTCCCGAAATTTGATACGTTTTTAAATTTCTTTAAGACATAAAAATGGCAAAAAATAACCGGAGAATTAACATTCGAATGTGACTATGGCGAGACTTCTACCTTAAAGCGTCTTCCTAAATCAAAGGTCCAAAGAAAAGGCAATTTTTTCGAATTTTTACTGTAACTCCGTTTCAAGGTATTAATCTAATACTTTTTAACAGTACAAATAACTCGATTTGGTAAAAAAATAAATTAAAAAACGCCCATTTAAAGTTTTGTTTGAACGAAGAATCTTAAAATCCTGTCTACGCTGAATCGGCGATATATATACCATGCAGAATAACTTCCACGCAATATTTTTAAAAGCACATGCTTTGAAAAAGCGTCAAAAATAAGCAAATTGATATTTTTTAATTGAAACGACAGAATGACGGATTAAAATGGTAATAATCACTGTTGCAGGTGCTTTTAGTCCCAACGAATCGATGTGTGGACGCAACGCTGGCAATGGAACGATAGTCCTTCGACCTGGTGGCAAACCTCGACATCATAAGAAGAAAAACTTTGTCAAAAACGCATGTAGGCTGTTGTAACATATCATTACGAGACACGATGAAAGAGGAAGGAAGTAAACGTAAGAACCAAAAAAAAAAACGTGGTTACCTGCGATGAAGAGATAATCGTAAAAAAATTATCGGTGTGAGAGTAATCAATCGTTTCAGTATGTGTTTATGAATGTGTGTGTGTGTTTTTATGTATCGTGTGCAATGACTTCTTCGAGGAAGACGACCAATTCGCACTGCTCCGTCCACGTATCACAGCAGTTTTAGTATTTAAGGCAACTTAAGGCCGTAACAATTTGTACATATGTTTATTTCATTTTATTATTATTTTTATTAGCATACACTTGTTTTCAAGGCATTATTACACGTATTTATCAATCTTCTTGCTGAGATTTTAACTGAAATTTTCTCCAATCCCGATTCCCAAGTATCATAAGTTTTCAAGATAGTTCAGACTCTAAGTTTTTACATTTATTAAATGTGTATTTGGATTTCAAGGAACTCGTACTGCCGCAAAAGAACTGAACGAACAGGTATGTTTTTTTTTTAACGATTGAAAAGGGTTGAAAAAATCTGTTCGATATTAATGGGCACATAAACAGTGATCCATCCAAGTAAAAGGCACGAATGTTGGTCTTAGCTTGGGAGAGCAAAAAAGCCACGTGTTGATAATAAACCTGCTCATAGTTTAGTCGTTTGAGCTGAGTATTTTTTCTGGGGCAGATAAAATCCTAATTTGTTAATTTATTTTAAAAAATTGTTAATACTCAAAAATATAACATTTTCTCGCACTGTAGAAGCTCCGGAGATGTCAAATTTCTTGATCTTTTTTTTATTGTTTTTTTTCGTAACAAAGTTTTCGTATTGTTACACCAGATCATCATGTGATCTCGTGATGAATCGTAGTAGTTGTTCGTTAGTGGAGCGGAGGATGACCTCGGTCAAGAATGACCGAGTTTGGCAGCGTAAAGCGGAGAGAATGATGAAAAAAAGGAAAAAAAGAATTTCGCAGTTTCCGGGCTCGAAGCAAGAGCCCGATGTATAACTGGTGACATTCCAAGTTGGTGTGAGTACTGCGCAGAGGCGCCCTGCTGCTGGTGGAAAACGTCCTTCACCTTTCACAAGGCCTCGAGGCAAGAGTCAACGGCCGAATGGTAGACTCGTGCTTCTTCAGTACATCTCGTCTCTGACGTCTCTCTCACCATCGCTGTTGCCTACGAACGCCATCATTCTTCGCAAAACCCTACCACAATGTATCTCTCCCCTCTTTTTCGACCTTTTCTCATAGGAAAGTATGAGTGTGTGCGCGCATGTGTGAAATCCCCCACCTTTTGGTGGTAG
The DNA here is from genome assembly GCA_013761285.1 of Campoletis sonorensis. Taxonomy (NCBI): domain Eukaryota; kingdom Metazoa; phylum Arthropoda; class Insecta; order Hymenoptera; family Ichneumonidae; genus Campoletis; species Campoletis sonorensis. The sequence continues at coordinate 453,280 of JACEOJ010000121.1, forward strand.
ACCTGTATCGTTTTATTTTTGTTACGTCACGCATTCACAGACACGCACAATTTTCAGTAGAAAAACACCAGAAGTCTGAAATTCCAGAAAGACAATTATAAATGCAGCAGAAAGAAAAGAGGAAAAATCTTTACACCTTTTTTTTTATCGTCTCTTTCACTCTCTCGTCTTTCACATGAAAATCTTTATTATCACAGAGATGACGATAAAAATTGTATACATGCCGCAACGATTTGTTTCTCAATGGAATATTCGTGACTCTGATTTTCGATGCAATGAGAGGACAAGCTTCAGACGGACGGTGAAATTTCTAAAGGATCAGCCCTAACGACTTCACACATGGTATTCTTGGAACAAACTCCTTTTTTGTATTTTTTCTTTATTTCGAAAAGGACTTATTTGGAATATTGAGAAGATAATTAAAAAAAAAAAACGAGGAGCTGGAAGAATCGATTAAATCGACGAGTCTCAGCGGTGAAGGGCAGTAACGAGAATGCAGCAAAAAAAAAATGTAAATTTTTCGAGAAAGGTAAAAAAAGACAACTGCTTTAACGTGGTACTTAACGTTCAACGATAAGGAAATAATTCGCAAGCTGGTCCTTTCTCGATCTCGTATTGACGTATAACAATTAAAATCTTTTGGGATAAGCACACGTAACCGTGCTTAACAATTCTAATAGAAATCCACAATCGAAACGATGTTTAAAATTCGAATATGTCAGCGTGACTCAAGATCTAAACGACACTATATTTTTCTGCGGGATATTTAAGTAAATACTTTAATCGATTTTATTTCTTTAGTTTTTTGTTTTTGTTTTGACGAGAATATTTAGTGAAATCAATCCGAATTATGCACGATGCAGAAATTCTTAATAATTAACCAATTTTTTGTTTTCTCTCTCCCTCTCTCTCTTTCTTTTCCGTAACAATGCCGTTATATTATATCTTGACTTTTGGACCAAGAACGGAGAAGGGAAATATAAGAAAAATAACGTCGCATCAATCATGATCCGCAACTAATGAAAATACGGTTGTGTAGAAAGCACTTTTGTCCACGATGGACGAGCTCGGCTCTTTTTTTTCTTGCGCTTTTTCTTTCCAGCAACCGACTCTCGGACGAATTTCATTGCTTCCCCCATTCAAACTGTTTAATCTCAACAAATTCAGCCGTTTGGTATTTAAAATGCGTAGAGCGGAGCGAACGCTTTTTTTTCGTTACGAATTCACGTTCATTGCAGCTCTATCGTGTGCATCTTGTCGATGTAATCCAGAAGACCCTGAAGCCTTTTCTTAACCCGCTTCTGATCGTCCAACGTACATCCCAATATCGCAGACTCGAAGTTTTTGTCCGAATGTCCCATACCATGAGATGAACAAGCGTTCATAAATGCTGCGCAGCGTTGTCGAGTCCCGAACGGATCGTTTCTCAAACCAACCACCAGAGTGTCAATCAAACCGTTCACCTGAAAAATGTTCCATGTACTTTTACAGAGATTTATTTTTACATCAAAACGGTATTTTTTTCATGAGAACAAGGACGACAATATTTATCTCATGAGGAAAGTGCAACTTCTCCAAAATAATAAAGATACCGAGGTTTTTCGTTCAAATTGATGTTCAACGATCGTGCTTGAAGCCATCAAATGAAAATATAAAAAAAGAGCGAGAATTAGGGAACAGAGAGTGTTGAAACGAAAAATTTTGATGCGATGAATTGTCACTCTCAATACCAGTCAGGATTTTAATATCAACTGAGACGAATGTTATGAAACGGAACGTTTCTTGAATTTTCTAGAAGAGACAAGATAGAGGGGAGCATTCAAGAATGTTCTAAAAAAGAGGAAATACTTAAAGGATAATTATTGATTATTTGATGCACTGTTTCATAAACTTAAAGGATTTTCATCCATTTTTTTACAAAATGAATTACTTTTCTGGTAATTTGTGGAACTTTTGGTTGGTTAATTTGATAAATTTCCTAAAAATAACGTAAATATAGGAATGTTCTAGCTTATTCGAGAATGTTCCATAATCCCGGGGAATTTTTCAAGATTTTTTTCGAACATAAGAAATTTTTGGAAAATTCGAAAATTATCAAAGTTTTTCATTATTGTCGATTCACACGTGGATAAAAATTTGACCACAGTTATAAACAGGGCAAAGAAACACAACTTGTAACCCTGCATTTTTATCTTTCATTTCCCTGGTAAACTTCTGAATAGCGTTCCATAACGAAATTCGTACGATCGAGTAAACTTCGAAGTATCAGCTTCGGCACAGAAATAATCCATGCGCTCATGCGTTTCTAGCAGTGAATTGATCGAAGAATGTAGAACTGTCATCCTAGTCACTTTGCATTTTCATAGAATAACAATTTTGACATTCTTTGCCCAGTTGGAGTAGAACAATTTCAGCCTTTGCCAAAAAGTGGCAGAAATGAGCCTTAGAGTTTTTTTGTGACTTCAATGAGCCAAAGAGTGTCAAATTTTTTACTTCTGGAATATGCAACAATATCTTTCACTCGTGGTAGCTCGATTGGTATGACACTTGGCCGTAAATGATATGAAAGAATTGAACATTATTCAGAATTCGTGTCTTTAGGTTAGAAACGACGGGGCACAAACTTTTGATCGAATATGATGAATGAATAATTCTAGATCCATTCTAGATCTAAAGTTCCTTGTACATGGACCAAAATGAGAAAATTAATCTGTCAAGCCAATGGAATGGATAGAAATGATAAACTTTCGGATCATAAGATAGTCAAAAATGTCAAGTCTTCATAGTAAATAACATTGAAGTTTGCAGCACTGAAATCCAATGAAAAGCTGTAGCGGATTGAAAATTTGAAAATTGAGGAGAATAACAATTTATTAGTGTTTCAACGGTCGAAACTTCAATACTATTACGATTTATAGATGAGAAGATTAAAAAAAATTTGAAACAGAGAGCTCAACCTGTCAAATCGAGGTACCAATTGGGTTGAGTTGAAAAATTGAAAAGCTAAGTAAGAAAATAATTTTCTACAGTGGTTCAATGGTGCCAACTTTAATACCATAATAATTCATTGATGAGTAGATGAAAAAAAAATGAAAATGATGAGCAAAAACTGTCATAACGAGGTGTACAATATTTCATACCTGATAAAGGGCTTCGGTCTGGACATGATCGCGCGTAATTTTGACTAAAACATCGACAGTGAGGCATCGCATCGAAAGTCTTTCAGCATATCGTAAAACGTCATCGCGATCACCTGATGAAATAAGTTAGAAGAAAACTTGAGTTAAGTTTTTAGAAGAAAAAAAGAAGAAAAAAAAAGGTTATTCGTTTTGGAATACAAAGAAAGATAAATTGTTGTCCACGGTGCGATAACCGAACAAAAATACGGACCTTCCTCGAGTGCGATAAGCATCTCGGTGTTGCGAAGTGTATCAAGGGTCGTCAGCATAGCGTCCTTTTCGTCTTCGAGTCTCACTGCATCCTTACGTAGTTGCTCGACTCTCATCTCCACCTGATCGAGAAGGCTCAATAACCTGTCTTTCGGCTTGTTGGAATATTCGCTGTCGCTACCCTCCATTATGTGAGGTAACGGGCTTTCCATACTTCGGTAAAACCAAACTATTACGAACTATTGTCTCTTCACCTTCGCGAGCTACGGAAATGGTCGAACCTCTTTTTTGTTTTATTCTTGCTTGTGTACGATTGAAAATATGAACAAACACTATGACTGCACGGCGATAGGCTATCACTTCATAAACGTTGTTGAACAAGGAGAACACTGATAACGTTAAATTTTCCCATGAACCAGCGCTCACGACTACTAGCGAGATACTGACACCGGGACCGGCTGTGATCGTTGCGACTATATTATCCACTCTTTTGCGAACTTACCAAGACGTTCCCGAAATTTCTCGAAACATGGCGCTGCCAGATTGGCGCTGCAGGTGGCGCCGCATCGCGATTCTCCTGTTATCTGTGAATACAACCTTTATTCGCAATTTTTATTGTTTACTCCTCAACGAAAACACGTGTGTTCAAGCTTTCTAAAAAAAATTCCATCGAAGACTTTTTGAAAGAATATCTACATATTATTTAGGATCATTCAAGAACAGTACTGTGTGATCAATTCTGTCTAATTGCCCAAGTCCTCACCATTTAGAAATGGTCAAAGGAATTGCGCAAGATGTTATATCAAAGGTTGACCTTGATCAAATAAAAATAAAACATAATGCGACAAAACTTACGGTAGTAGTCTCGCCACAGTCATGTTCAAAATTTAACTATCTGGTTCATTTTCGAAAACCTGGATAGAACTTGCAAATCTATATTTATGTTAAATTGTTATGTCGTTTGTATACATATGCAAAAACATAACCTTTCAGCAAATAAATCTAATACAAAGTTTATTTTTGATAAATAACTACGATATTCCCGTGGCTGGAACACAGAGTTCCAACGTAATATCGTTGTACCTCCAAAACAAAATAGTTGAAAACCTTAATTTTTTTAGACAAACCTTGCTATACATGCTCCTGACCTTTCCACATGTGAAATGTAAATTTTTTTGCGCCCTATAAGAACGCGTGTAAAACTCTGCAATTTTTTATTCCTGATTTTTTGATCCCCGACTATTCCCAAATAGTTCCCTCAAAATAAATCAAAGAAGAATGGGACAACGCTTTGGCAAGACTGCCATAAAGCCTACCTACTACTTCAAAGCTATTTCAAAGGCGTTGTACGCTTTTTGAATGGATATATTGAGACGAAGAATGACCTGCTTTATTTGATCTAATGCAACTCTCGCAGAATCCAGAGAACAAAAACATTTTAGGAAACAAAAGCCGAGGTTTAAAAAACAATAAATATCGATAAAGTATCGCAGTATTAGTCATGGAGATATAATTGTAGTGGCCTTTATCGCAAAAAACGAGACATTGTATGACGAACCCAAGCAAGGTTCTAAAAGTATGGAATAAGATAGAAAGGAAAACGCTACCATATTCAGCCAGTTCTATCGTTATATCGCTTTCTTAAGATTTTGTTAAAAATTTGGAATAATCTTCTTTAATGTCTAATGCACATGTGTGATAAATTTTAGGTTTCGTCAAGCGGAAGTTCAGAAATTTATTGGTAAAAATCGTAATGTTTGGTAGACTCTCATGAGAGCTCGTGTTAAAAGTTACATTTTCATCAATAAATATCTTGGCTCCTACATGGTGAAGCCTTCTAAAACTTTGCATACATTTTTGTGCGACATCAAAGAAGCTCCATTTAGTTTTTCAAAAAAAATCTAAAGGGAAAAAAATTTCGCAATTTTTGTAATTTCATGTTTCATTAACTTACGCCCGCAAACCATTTTGTATGTGAAAAAAACTGAAAAACAATTTTTCGATATGAATGTCACGATAGAACTACCTTGATTACCAAAGAACATCATTTAAACATTCTTTTTCAATTTGTTAAGCACTTGACCCACTTATCCTTTTGAACTCTTCATCAGGGGGTTGTCAATCCGTTTTGAGATACCAAGTACGTAAATACCGACCAAGATGCCATGATTGAATTTTATTTACATGGTATTCGTTGATTGCATAAGTATAATTTATAACCAAATGGTCGAAACTCTCAGTTGATCGTGGAAAAAAATGCATTTGCAACTAATCTGCTGTAAGACTTGCGATGGAAATTTGTTGGCAACTCCAATAGACTCCAAAGTCAAGATGTTCAGAATTTTTTCAATATATTCCGGTCTGCTATTTTTGTTTAGAAAAGTGAATAAACAATCGTTTTGTACTAGATCCCAATTATCTGCAAACCATCCCTTATTTTCGAATTTTTCGGTCACATTTGAAGTCCGTAAACCCGAAGACTATGCATGCAAACTTCCGTTCCAATGGTACATGAGGAAAAATGCTTCCCGAAAAAGTTGAAAGTTTCTGGAATAGATTTTAAGCTTTGGTCCGCGCGAAATTGCATTTCATGGATATCAAGAGATCTTCAAGACCGATTCGGGACGTTTAACTTTTGAGTATCTTTTCACAAAACAACAGATAAAAAAGTTATCGTTACATAATGGAACCAGAGGGACGACCTTGAATTTCGGGTACTTTTTTACTGTGCATAATGTAAATATTCATGAAAATGAAAGGAAATTTATTCCATACTCAAGAAATTTCATTTTATTCTCGTAAAGATTAACATTCCGCACTTCAAAGTCATTTCCCGTTCTTGTTTCGACCGTATAAAATTGTTCACTCGCTTACTGAGAAAGAAAAAAAAAACACTTGCAAAAATATTGACTTTTCCTCGGAATATTTACTGTGAAAGTTGCACGGATCTTCTGGACTTAGTTTGCAACCAAAACAAGATACTGTTTTGCTACTTGTACGAAAAGATTCAGTTAATTATGCTGCCGGATCGGTAGTTCTGTGCACGTGTATCTTCATTGGATTCTCCGTGAATTTGTTAATCTCTATCCTACTACGATCCCGACTAATATAATAAATCCGGAAGTAACTCTGTCCGTTACCTCTTCGCGCTCAAACCGCTGAACCGATTTAGATGAAAATCGGTATAATAATCATGAAAATCAGAATTTTTAATGCCCAAGAGACTGAAGAGATCCCTTGAGTGATCATCGTCGGAAACTCCTGAAAAGTCTTCGAATTTCGTCACAAGTTCGAATGAATCGAATGATTTTCATGATTATTTCCTTATTGATTCATTTTGACTTCGATTGAACGAATAATGTCGAAAAATTTGAGTTCTGAAACGTCGAGAGAGATGGGAGACTGACCGGTAGACTTAAAGAGGTAATTCAGGCTCCTGAGAACAAAGAGACAGTTGTTTATAGGGTGAGTTCAACAATATGTATATTATAATTGTACACTATCTCAGCTGGAGTTTATTCGCCATAACATTTCACGATACAATCACGGCTATCGATATATAGGAGATTATTACGTGATTGCAGATACGAGGCAACTTTGATCGTATTCCTTAGTGGTATTTGTAGTTCTTGTGGTGCTCTGAAAAGCGAGAATGAACGTTAGACGCATGAGACCTGATTTGCATTGCACAAAAAAAAAAAAAGGTGCAAAAAGTACTCACTAATTCTGCCGTAATTCAAATAGTAGAAGAGTGCCATGCCGACAAAAGTCATCTGAGCGAATGGGGCGATTCCATTACGTTTGGGTTGCACGTAAGCGTGTTGCCAACGCCACCAAGCTGTAAATATTTTATTGACAATTTAGCAGGTATCAAAATGTTGAGACGATTTCTCGATGTGGAATGAGTGTCCGAGGAGATGAGCGAGTTCTATTGGTCAATTTTTGTAATGCGTTTCATTGACCGAATGTCTATTTTCGAAAAATACTGCAAGACCAATTTAAACAAAATCAATTCATTAGGGATGACCGTAAGCAATTCCTTCGCAACTCAATGATCGATAGGATTATTTTTTGCTTTTCTTGTGTCGCTGATCCTGGACCATGAGTTGCACATTTGCAAAAGATATGGCAAAAATACAAGTAGTTGGAAAATTATGATTTGAGAATTTTGGAGATTTGATTGAACATCAACTTTTTTTGTTCGTCCTCAAAAGTTAACACAATGTGGATTCATGTGTCCCATAGATTTAAGATGGTAGTATGTAGAATATTTGTTTAGAGAGTTCTAGTTCCGTTGGTGGAGGTTTACAAAAACATAAATGTTTTGAGAGACGGTTGAAAAAATCTGGAGTTTTTGCAAATCGAATTAATGAAATCAAAAAATTAATGAAACCAATTTATAATAAGCTCTGGTTTTTTACAGTTTTTTTATTATAAAATGAAAAAATTACTGACATTCGAATGGTAACTTTTTCACAAACGCTAAGCATCGAGAAGAACTTCACAGAATTTTTTATAAAAATTTGCATACGGTGGTTTTTTGTTTGGAAAAATAAAAATGGATTCCATTTTCCAAACATCGAATGTGGAGTTTCAATGAGCAACCCCCAGAACACATGGGTTTTTGGTGTCATTGGGTGGGTCAAAGGGTCGAAATTTATGTTCCATTAAAATAAAATTCATTTTTGTGGTTTCACAGAAAGTACCGTGTTTTCGAATTAATTCTGTTCTTTTTAATGGATAGTCTGGCTCGAGAGTTCAATATTCTAGGAAAATGAAATTATGCTCAAATGACGCAATGAATTCTGTCAGCAATAATATCTTTTTGACAAATTCCACTTTGCATAACAATTTTAATATCAAGTCATTCCCAATCGAGTTAGTGACATCACAGATTAAATTTATGTTACATTTTTCGAATTTCTGTCAAAGTCGTCAACATAATTGTGGGCTATTTTACTTTTAACGGAATATTTTTTAATTCGTTAATTTTAGAGCTAAAGATTGTCATCTAACAGTTCTCGATAAAAGAGTGCGATTCGCGAACGGGGCACGCGCACACGTGCATGCGCATGCGTAGCCGTGTTTTTAATGTTTATTTAATATTTTGACACGTTTTAACTACATTGAGACTAAAAAATAATAAAAAAAGTTATCTTAAAGGAAAGATTTCTATGGGACGAATTTTCAGTATTGGAAAATGTCAGCTTTAAAGATTTCTTGTAAAAATCGTAACGTAACCGGGATTATGCAATACTTTTTGGGAAATGGCTGCTGAGTGGTACATCTCGAAGAACTGATTGAATGGGGAAAAATCTTACCTCTAGAAATAAGTCCTGCAACACTGGATGGGCTTTTTTGGCGACGACCGAACCAAGCCGTAAGCTCACCGAGTTTCACTTCGCCAAAGGGAGTGTCGGCTGTTCCGAGCAAAAGAAACGTGTGAATTATAGTAAAAATAAAATACGTAGAGTACCATTTTTTCTTTCATTTTTGATTGCTTCACTTTTGGAGAACTCACGTTTGCCATAATAGCGAGCCGGATCGTACGTTCCGTGCAGAGCTTTGTTGTACTCCGGAGGATAGAGTCCCCAGTTCATTTTCATCCCGTCAGTCATGACGGCTGAACGATATTTTTCTAATCAAGAAAAAAATGACTTTCTGGCACCCTCGATGGGCGACGAGCAACTAAGACTAACGTTTCGTTACGGGGAATCAGATGGGCAAAGTAACTACGAAAAACACTTCGACGAATTTGACACGTGGGTTCCAAAAATGTCCGTAAAACGGCGCTGTAAGGACCGTCAAGTAGCGGCGCCTACGTGTGCGATTAGATTTAAACATTTGTTTTCTGGAGTTACTCTCCTTTACTACATCCATTCCAGCTGATGTTTTTATAACCTATAGAAAACTTATGAGCGACATACATCGACTGGTTCAATTAGCACACGAGAGGTAAAGTTTCTTTAAAAATGTCGACGAATTTAATGTATAATGTAATGTGTTATCCAAAATGTTTCGGTTTCGGTTTTCAATTACCACATAAATTTTTACGAAATCAAACTGAAAAGTTTATTTGAGGTTACATTGACATGTCAACATCGTTTGCAGATAGATTAAAAGACAGGTGCATACAAAAGTAATGTGCAAAAGACATCAAGATGAGTTCAAGAAAAATGAGCTCTCTGAGCTTAAAAGATTCTGAATCTAAAGATAGCGATGGAAGATTGTCTATCAAAGTAGCAGAAAGACCTACTTTTATTCTAAAAACTAGAGAAGGTGAAAGCCGAGCTGTGTCACCCAGTCAGCGTAATGGAGCCAAGTAATAATAATTTTGTATTTTTTTAGTTTAGGAGTTTTTTCTTTGAATAATCGTACCATTTAAGATTTCTTGGCACTCTAATTTTATACAGGGGGTTATTTTTGTCCATTCAATGCTTGAGAATTTTTTTTTTTTTTTTTTCCCAATTTGCACAATTAGGTCCCATGAAATACTCCACCCAAATTTTTCCAAAATAGTTATTGGCATTATTTTCTTAAGGGTAAAACCCATAGTTATGGCAATTTCAATTTGGTCTGGACAAAAATTACCCTCTTGATCGTCTCTGATCTGACGAGTCGTTATCTCGCACAGCATTTTCATATTTTTATTTCTTCCATTGAATGCTTACATACTCTAAAAACTGTGATTCATCCATTTCAGGAAAGAATCTGAAAGTCAGGCAAACTCTTCAGCCAAAAGTCTTGAACGTGCGTAAGATACACCCATCGATGAAAGTCCTACAATTAAATATTTCATCGCTTTGATTTAGAATAATGGAATGGTTTTATTTTTAATGAATTTTCCTTTCATCATAACCGAATGGCCAACTCTTTGAATAAACTTTGGGTTTAGGGAAAGTTTGAGGCCAAAATTGAAACGTTTGATATTTTTTATATTAATCATTTTTGCTGTAACGTTCAAATAGTGTAACTGTAAACAAACTGTTCTACTTTATTGAGGAACACTCGCAAATCATAGACTCTCTACAGGAACTGAAAATTATCATGTTGATCAAACAAACTTAATGTTGAAAATGAACTTCTTAATAATTAGTAATCATTGATTATTTATTGTAATATTAGATTGTCGATGTTACTATGTTAAAGGCAAACCTTGAGGGTTAACTTACTAAACAGATGTATCGTTGATATAAATAATGTAAAGATTAATTCGTCAACTGATTTTATATTTGGAAAAAGTATATAATTATTATTAAATAAAGTGAATTTATTTTTTCAACATTCAGCTCATAGTTGAACGGATATTGTTTTGAGAATAATAAATCGTGTAAATAATGAATCTATTCATATATTGCAATAATTAATTTAGGTTTCAAAACAATTGCAGCACGTAAATTGATCTCGAATTGCATCGAGATGACAAGTTGCATCAAATTTATGGACGAAAGTATGCAATTATGTGAAAATCCATTGGATTATTTATACGACCAACAAGACTTTTTAGTTGTTGGAGTTTTGGGACCCCAAGGTGTTGGAAAATCTACGATACTTTCTCTTTTGACGTCAAATTATGCGTGAGTACATTTGCAGTGGAGTTTCGTTGATATCGATGGGTTTCAAAGTTTAATACTTCATTAATTTTTTTTTTCTGATTGTAAATTACCGCAGGTCGAATATATTCGCGGCACAGAAACTTTCACATCATGAGAGCGGCGCCAATTGCACGAGCGGTATCGATTTCTACGTGACTAAAAACAGAGTTATTTATTTAGACACGCAACCCATACTTTCCGCATCTGTAATCGATCACTCCGCCTCTTATGATCAGAAAAAAAATTCAACCGATTTTGCCAACATTGAGAGCAACCTGGAACTCCAGTCGTTGCAATTCGTTGCTTTTTTATTCTCCGTCTGTCACGTTATTATATTCGTGCAGGATTGGTTCGTTGATCCCAATTTGGTGAGGTAATTATGAGATTTTATCTTCATGAACATATGAAATTCAAATTTACTTATAAGAATGTTCAAATCTTTCGCGAAATTGATAAGAATGCATGAATAATTGAATTTCACTTTCCCTTATTTCTAATTAAGTTCCAATCTTAATAAAAGGTCGGAACTAATCAAGCATTTTTTACGTAGTAGTCTCGTCACATTCACGTCCAAGATTTACCTCTCGGATTAATTGGTTTCATTCCAAAATTAAAGGCTCAACTGGTTGAATATTACAAATGTTAGACTCGAAAAATACCAGTCCTGAATATCTCAGAATGAAGAATTGTGAATTGTCGATTTTCAGTTTGTCTTGAAATTGCTCAACTCAAAATGTCCACAGATTTTTGCAAACTGCCGAAATGTTGAAGCCCTCGTCGACGACCAACATGGATCAAGATTACGTCGAATATTATCCTCATATTCTATTTCTTCAGAATAAGGCAGAAATTCACGACTTTGTGCCGAGTACGTTGGAAATGATGAAGGTGAACATGCTCAACTGTTAATTTGAATTGGAAAAATATTCATCAAAATAAGTGAATAGATAAATAAATAATTGGAAATTTCATCACCGTTTGTTTCAGGATTTTTATAGCAGAGCATTTGCCAGTTCGAGACTACAAACCCGAAGTGGTTTGCACATGAACTCAAATTCGGTTGATCTGCAATTCAATTTATTTTTGATACCGAATATAAACTTGGATGGTAAAAGAAAAAGATATTAATTCTTAATTTGTATATTTGCAAATGACCAACGTTCATTTTTGTTGTTCTACGAAGCAGACGAATCAACGGCTTGGGCAAATGAGCAACTGAAATTCGACGAAAGATCAAGAAACGAATTGATAGAAGAATTGCGTAAAAAGATACACGGTGTTTCGAGAAATTCCATGACGCCGTCGGCGCTGACGGAAAAAAATTGGTTAGTATTGAAAAATTGTGAAAGAAAAACCTCGATAATTGATGAATTTATTGAATTTTTCCTTTCGTATTAATTTCATCGATATTATAATCACATCACATACAATTCTGTTTGTTCTCCAGGTACCACTATGTCTCGAAAGTAATGGAGGCCATAAAGAAAAGTCATCTTTCTCTGGAATACGGAAGGCTCATGCCATGAAACGGCATTTCACATTTACCGTTGCAATTGGAATTTCGTCATTGTCGATTCGGTTCATCGATTAAGGTGACGATCCTCCAATGAATTTTGAGATACCACATCTCGTGTAATCCTTACGAGAAAGTGTCCATTGATCCACAAACGTAGATGCAATTTATTGAAAAACTCCATTGTTCGGATGATTTTTCGAACTTTTTAATATCAACGCGTCTCGTTTCGCGTTCTCTTCGCTTTTCACATTTTTTCTATTATTCATTATTTTCACAGATAAACTGAACTCGCTTTCTATTGAATCATAAGACAATGAAGTTTGCAACATTGGAAGGGACCAAAACTCTCCATTCTTATTACATATAATGCAATTTTTCAAATTGACAACGTTTTGTTTTCTTCTTTTTTTTCTACCGATTTGGGATTTGTGAGTTTATAATAAAAATTGAAAAAGAGGTTGACTACATTTCGTAGGCTAAGATGTACAGAAAAATGTTCACAATACTGAAGGAATAAATAGGCTTACTTTCCAGCGATGCAAACTACTCCATCGAAATATAAGCTCCAGGAACGCATCATCAAATCTCTGATAATATTAGAAAAATCATTGGACGTCCAGGGCACATTCGATCGTTCTCAAAAATGTATTATTCTCTTTTTCTTTCCTTCCAAGATCTAAGAATAATCCTCTTGTTCGCTGTCGACCTGTTGCATCGAAGCCATTTGAGCAACGGCTTGGAGTTGTTGCCACTGCTGTTGCTCAGCAACTGCCTGCTCTTCTCTAGCTTTTGCAAAGAGTTCTTGTTGTTGGCGCAATAATTCTTCTTCCGGGATCCCCAAGTTTTCTAATCTTGTGCTCTGGCGTCGACGTTTCGCTGCAACCGCTTTGCAATCCCTGAGAACAGCTTCCGCTTCTGCACTGTAATCGCCAAAACCCAATTTTTCCAGCGCCTGCAGTATGTGCTCTGCGTTTATAGTCTTTTTTTGTTTCTGATTACAGATCTCGTTCGCTTCGGAAGAGAGAAGATGGATAAACTCTGTGCAACAGCTGATAATAAGCTCTCGGGATTCGTGAGCAAGTCGTACATGGGGCAATATTTCTTTGATCATCTTGGTGACCGAAGCTCGAGGAAGCGTCAACTCGTCATCCTCTGTTGATGACATGGCCGCTGATGCCATTTCCTTAGCTGAAAACATTTCTTATTTACATACTGTATTTCTTCGTTTTTTTTTTTTTTTCTTACGAAAATTTGCACTTCTGTTGTACAAAGAAGTATTCTTTTTCCTTCGTCACCTTCATCCCAGGTTCGGTATGGAGAAAGTGTTTGAAAAAAGTGTCATTGATTTTGCCAAAACTCACGATATTGTTAATTGCTTTCATTTTTTTTAGCAGAGTCTGATATTCATTTCCAGGGACTACGATAATGGGACAATATTTTGTTTGGAAAATTGAAATGATTTTAAAATAAAATGAAAAAATGACCATTCCTTTAAAACATTATCGATTTATTATTATTATCCTTGCCATTGAAGATATCAGCTTTCGTCGTGTTTGAAAAATGTAAAAATTAGCAACATCAGACTTTTCGTTTCTAAATTCGAATTCGTGTTTTTGTTCAACGCATCGCATTTTTCATTGCAATAGAATTAAATATCCCACAAATCGACGTTAACTTCTAAATCTAAGTTAACATCAGGGGATCCCCATAAAAAAAGTTTTGCATTATTGTAGCTTGACGTGGCATATCAATTTTTGGTTCTACTGAAAAACATTAGAAATTCCGTTGCATCCCAATAACGGAATTGGAAGTACTGTGACGTACAGAACAAATGTTTCAAGCAGTCAAAACCGATCATTCGGTTTTACTGGATTTGTACGTCTCTCGTCAAAGAGCACATAGCAAATGCAATACTTTTAAAGTAGTAAACATTTATTTTGAACACAGAGACCCTCAATCATAAAATAAGTCATCATTGTTTTGTAATAAAGAAAATTTGTCTCTGGTTTGTTCGATTAGGTAGTGATTTGAAATTTTGCAGCCCTGTGTCATTTGTGCGACATCAAGTGACACAATCGTAAACGGATTAGTAAAACAAACGATAAAAAATTGTTTCCTAATCAAATTGGAAATCAACATTTTTTAGCCACAAAATGAAATCCGTGCTTACCTGAGTTTCGGAAAAATTACTCGAGAATATCCACAGAATCAATAATATATCGACGTGAGATTGTAGAGGTTAAACGCCACAGTTTAACCTTGAAACTTTACAGAACCTTGGCAGAAAGTAGACAGAAATGTTATGTTGTTTTTATAGCTCCAAAGTGTGACTTTCTGTTTGTACGTTGTTGGTCGAAATGTATCACAATGTTGCTGTTCACGCAACCAACTGTTTGATGAATTACGGAATTCAGTTGAAAAAAGAATGTTTTGTGACGGCCATGTTGTTGTGGCTACTGTCCTCCAATAAAGTGTGTCGATGACTCATCTAAGAACAACATTCTATGCAAGCGTATATGTCTATTATGGAAATGATTGCGAATGGAGACAAATTTACTGATTAGTACTCCAAAAAATAGGGAGAAACATTGATAGTATGTTTTTCATTCCGAACATAGAAATTCAAATTGTGTAATAATTCGTTGAATTGAAACCTACTACTGCTCATGTTTAAAAGTATTTTAAAATGTTTTAAGAGTATGATTCTGTTGATTGAAAGATTGAAAAATGTTTATAGCATCATAAATAGATAAATAAAGGAGTCAGTGTTTTTTGAAAGAAATATTTCAATATTTGTCAGACCTTTCACAGTATTGAAGAATAAGAAAAGCCCTTGTTTTGATGCAGGAAAACGATTTTTCTCAAATGTAAATCTATTTTATCGAAAGAAAAAGACGACAAATAATTATTAAAAGTTTTATTGATTAATGTATATTGACGTTGATGTTTTATGTACAGAACTTGGAACCGAAAGATCACAGGCAATTTTTTGGGTGTTCGATCAAACTAAAACTTCCTTCGTTTGAGGATATCGGGCTTCCAGTTGATGGGATGAGTTTCTTCGCTGGCTTCGTCATCTTCCTTGTACATTTTGATGGTTTTGTCGGCTTCGGTGGTAATCATTCGGGTGCCAGACATGTCGAAAGTAATACTGAAAATTCCAGCTTCGCTGTCCATAGAACCAGGTTGAACAGGGGCTTGAAGACGTTGAAAATTGTATCCGGTTCTCCAGTCCCAGAGATGCATAGTTCCGTTGTCTGCTCCGGACACAAGAACTCCGTCAGAATTGACGCCCAGACAATTAACAATGGCATTGTGTCCGGACAAGTTCTGAATAAATTTGCCCTCTGGACCTTTCCACTGTTTGATGTTGTCCGGAGAAGCAGAAGCGAACATGTAGGCCGTAGGATGAAAAACGACAGCTCTGACACTTTTTTTGTGGTTCGTGAGGGTTCCTCTCGATTTACCAGCTGCCAAGTCCCAAAGTCTTATTGTACAGTCGTGACTGCCAGTTATTATTTGCGGCTCGACTTCTTGGCAAATGACACTGGCCACTGTGTTTGTATGGCCAACTAAGGTATGTATATTTGCTTTCGTTCGCATATCCCAGATTCTGGCCGTCGAATCACGCCCAGCAGTTACTAAAACGTCGATGTTAGGATGCAAAGCCATAGAATACACGGCGGACAAATGACCGTGATAATGTCTAATGACCTTGTTATATTCGAGGTCCCAACATTTTACTTGTCGATCTTCCCCGCACGAGAAAAGATATGGATGGCGTTGCGAGAACGCCAATCCTCGGACGGTACTGATATGACCGGTTAGAGAAACTTTTAGTTGTCCACTCGCCATATCCCATATTTTTATCACTCGGTCAGCCGAACCCGTCGCAAACCATTCGTTGCCGGGCTCCACCGCGCAACAGCGGACCCACCCCAAATGGCCGCTTATGACCCTGTATAGCTTCCAAGGAGCGTGCCACTTGGGTTTGGCTATAGGATGCGACTTTTTTTGAGCCGTTAGCACGGAATTTGTCGTTGTTGTTGTCGACTGCGGCATTGAAGAAGTCACTACGCTGTTTGACTTTTCGTTGTTGTAGGGAACTACAGATGTACTGTTTTCTGCAGGCATATCTTCGTCTTGTGGTTGATTATCCGAAGCTTCGTTTTGTACTCTCATTCGTGCATTGTTATTTCGTTTCACAAGATCAAGCACCGGCCCATAATAATCTTTCGATTTAATCGCTTTCTTCATTTTCTCCAAAGAATTGTCAATCGGTGGTAAATTGTTCTGATCCATTAAAAACATATCGTGCGTTCGTTTTAACGATCGAAAGACCAGCGTGTGCACCGAATGTCGCTGAACTTCCATTGTGAATGATGTTTTCGACAATAATTTATATTCAATTGACGATTGTAGGACAGGTGACTTTTGTGCGGATCTTTGAGGTTAGGGAATCTTTGGGCGCTTCGTACGTCTGTCGCCGTGTTCCCAAACCTACTTTTAAGCAACGATCAGCGCTGTGAGGATTCCAGTATGTGTTCCAAAATTGCTCGCAGAGCAATTTTGGGTTGTATTGGGTTATGGACTCCGTAGAACACCACAAATAATAATAATAATAAATAAACTTTATTTTACAAAAACAGTAAAAATTGCGTAATAAGAAACTTGTGTGCTACACGCTACGCCGGTGACGGTTAGAATGCGAATGTCTTTCTTTCACATGGTGACATGGTTTCAGCGTTTGCTTTCGAGGCTGCCGCTCAACGTTTTTGGCGCTGCTGTCCGGGATCGCTCGTTGCGGGGTGCATTATGTTTCGGCGCGGCCGTTTCGGCGCGACCGTTTCGGCGCCACTCATTTGGCGCGAGGACGTTTTGGCGCGAGACGTTTCGACGCGAGGACGTTTTGGCGCGAGACATTTCGGCGCGAGAACGTTTTGGCGCGAGACGTTTCGGCGCCGGAGACGTTTCGACGCAAGACGTTTCGGCGCGAGTACGTTTCGGCGCGAGACGTTTCGGCGTGGATGCGTTTTGGCGCCAAAACGTTTCGAAGCGAGATCGTAAAAAAAAATTCTAAATCAAATTAATACTATTTTGAACACTCAATTCGTCGAATCTCGAACACTGGGCCAAAAGCCCCGTCTCTCTTTGCACTCGCGCCATTTTCCGATGTAAACAAACTGGAGTGAGTGGCGCGCGCTCGTGCAACGCGGGAAATATTGTTATGCCCCTAAAGCCCGTGCAAAGCAATATCAATCGATAAAACGTTTACGTTATCAATCCAACGTACAAAGAATAAACGCTTTCATAGATCGATTTGAGTTTTTTCCGTTTCTTCTTAATCGTATAATCCTCCAAGGACGCTTTACACGCTGCTATTTTTTATATATCCATAGATATTTTTTGTGAAGAGACTTGTACACGCAGCAGAGTTGTATATTTTACGTATACAAGACCACGATATATCTTCATAAAAAAATCTCATTCTTATCTGTCCGTTATCGTGAGAGTATGGATGATTTTTTTGTTTCGTGTATGTGCTCCGCGGCAATCTTAGAAGCGGAGATACGATGGTATATTGTAAGTTGTGAATCTACTTCAGGTACGAGACTATCGTCAATAAAATAGCAGACCTCCGGAAGCTCAAATAGTGACTCTCATACCGTGTTTACATGAATATGAAAATGACTGAAAGTTCATAATCATTATCAAATATAGTGAATACATGAGTTAAAGTAATGAAACAAAAATAAAGGACGAAAACAAAGACTGCGATAGCATCGTGACACGTCTTACGATTATCTTTATTTTGCAACGTATAATAAAATAAGAGTGCATCGGCAGGAGAGACGAACGTGCGTGATATATTTTGACATACAAGAATGAAATGTCCGCGGTCAAAAAATTTAAATATGCCAAAACGAGATCACTAGTGTTTGTTTTTTTTTTCTTCGGACATCTACGATTCTCGTGCTCGAAAGCTCTTAACGATTCAGGAATAATTGACAACTTGAAGGCCTCGGTTTTCGAAGATACGACTTATGTCGAAAACTACGAGACCCATGGCCCTCTCAAGCTCAACATCACGTGGGACACCATCGTAAATAGTCGTAAACCTTCTTCTTACAGGTATATATTTGCAAAATTTATTGTATAATAGTTTTTGCTTTGGAACAAAAAATAAATGAAAATTTGGAATTTCAATATTTCGAGTTTAGATTCGCAATCAAGAACCACGAATACCTTAAAATACAAAGTTGCCAGTCGTAAGTTTCGAGTACGTAAGAAAAATTACATGGTTCGAAGGGTTAAGAGACTACGAGCTTGGAAAAGAAATTAATTTTTTTTTAAATCATCTTCCGTTTTCATTCATAGTAATTTAAAAAATATCTCGACTTTACTTTTTATTGAAAAATTTCGAAAAAAAAAATAAACAAACGGAGAGTTTGTCGTAGAAATATTCAGAAAAATGATAAAGGAGACGCGCACACTGAATCAGTTTTTCTTTCACTGGTTGACTCGCTCTGTATGAGAAATTTTCGTAAAATGTCTTCATTTCTTATCGATGCAATTTTTTTTCGAATATTTGAAGTAACGTTCAAATGTCAATAAAAAGAACTCACTTTTGCTAGTATTCTGATATCGTCGCTGAACCAACATGATGACGCGAGTTTGTGTCCCGAGGAGACACTTTTTTATACAACAAGAGATGATGACTGTTGTCAAGTTATCCTGCCAGAAAATCAATTTTTGTCTGATGCTCCGGAACTCAGTATACGACCATCTTGTACGTACGCAATTCAAGTTTTCGCCAATCCACGAAACAATCCCAAAATTCAAATACCAGAGGTAAGTGAATTAATTATATTTACTTTTTAATTAATTGGACTCGATGAATTCGTGAATTTTTTGTCCAACGTTGATTTTAAGATAGTAGAGTAGGCGGAGCGTTTTTCTATGGAATAAAAAAAATTCTTAAATTAGCATTTAGGACACTTTTATGAAACCATAAAAATTTAACAAGATTTACCGCCTCGCATTCGAGACGTTGGCAATTAAAAATCACGCGGCAATAGAAATATTTATACATTTGACGGAATAACTCCGAAACTAAAAAAAAAAAAAAATTATCTATTTTTCTCAGTAATAGAGAAACATATGACAAAGATTGTCTGAAAAATTCAAGAACATTGACCGCTTAGTTTCAGAGATATAACGATATAAAGCTTCTTACATTAAATATGGAAAAGGAGATTATTTCTCAAACTGTAAATATTACATTAGAAATTTTTCTTAAGGGAGTTCGATCGTTTCTCATGCGTTCGATAAATTTCAAATTTAATTGTTTAAAATTCGTATGAATCTTCTAAACAATCATACTCAACGACGGGTAAAATTTAAGAAAGTTTGACCGTTTAGAGATCGAGTTCTTAGTTGTAAAATATCGTCTTTTTCCGTAACTTCCCATAAGACCTCGTGTTAAAGTTGCGATTTTGAACACTGAATATCTCGATTACCAGACGGTGAAACCTTCTCAAATTTTTACACATCATAATACGACGCTCAAGGAGATTCACGCAGAATTTCAAAAAATGACCTCGTTACAAAACATTATTAGATTATTCCACGAGTTATATCCAAGTTTTCAAAAATTAACCGAAGAGTGAACTTTCGATTAAATTTAATCTTTTATTCCGATAAATTAATATTAAACGAAACAAACTGAATCTATTAAAATCACACAAAGGCGATTCCGAAAAATTTCACATCAGACTGAGATTTCTGTTCGACGATATAAATTAACTCTCAATCTATATTTCATTAAATAAATAATTATTTATTTGTTGCGATCAAATGACATTTTCACGAGTTCGGTTTTAATATTTATGTTCGTCAGGTAATACTGACTGTTCCAAAATGCGTTGGAGGATGGTGTGGTTGTGAAAAAGCTCAAGATTACTTGCCTGTACCGAAAGTAGAAATTGCATCACAAACCTCAAAAGTAATTGAAATTAAATGGACGGTAGAATCGTTAGATCCTCGAGTGCATTCGTACGTCATAAGGTTTGTACTCGACAGTTGCCTTTTCTTGCCAAACGAAAAATTCTTTAGGTTTTCATTATTCGTCTCTTTCTTATTGTAAAAATCAAACGTGTTTTTCAACGATATAAATATAAAAAATTAATATGAGTTTTCATATCGCGAAACAGTCAATAAAAATAAGGAAATTTATATTGAATAAATTTGAAGAAAAAAATAATAGGTCTTTAATGTTGATGATGACATTCGTGGTTTTTTAAAGCTTTGGACTACCTTTTTTGATATCAAACAATCGTCTTCCGGTTTACAACATTTCCAAGATAGCCAGTGTGCCTTCTTCCGTTTTGTCATACACCTGGTCGTTTAATAACTCGAATTTAGATATTACGACAGGAGGTAAGTTTTACGTTGTTGCTGAAGACATCGTCGGTTGTTCTGGAAAGCCTGGAACGGCGTTGATGGAAATTCCGGTCCAAGCATTGACTTCGATCCAACGAAACAATCGTGTATGTTGTTATCGTAACAAAGAATCTACAAATTTTCAGATAAATAAGAATAAATAAAAACCGTCAAATGCTCTAAAACAAAATTGGTTTAAAGTTCCAGTGGTTCGTATGGCTTTCTTTCATCGCTATGTCGATTATTATTCTGGGATTCACGGTCACTTTCCTTTACAAACAAAGCCGAAAAAAGTACGAGTTTTTATGGGCTAATCAAGAAACGTCACGGTAGGACAAAATCTTTTGATTTTTTAATATCAATTTTATTATTTCCGTGGTTCGGAAGCCACGTAAAAATGTAGGTCCAGGTAGTGAAAAAACTGTGGAAAGGCAAAAGCCATTCGAGGCGGAACGGAACATAGTTGGGAAATACCCATGTAAAAACCCAAAAAGGGTGTGCATGTAAAACTCCTTAATTACAAGATTACGACTGTATTGTTAATTTTCAAATTCTTTTCCTGGAAAACAAAACTTTAATCGTTTATTTTTTTTGTATTTTTTTTTCCGTATACATATTGATTGACTCTTCAAAAACACGTACAAATGTTTTCTGACAGAAAATGAAAGAGAAAATCATGAACATTTGAAGTAAAGTTTTATTATAAATTAGATTTCAAAATTTATGACATGAAATTTCTCACACATCTTCATTAGACTCTTTTTAATCAATGGAACCAGAGTTAAGTCGAAATAATTATTATGGTTTGCTTAAAGACCGATAAAAATAGAAAATAGCATTTGAAAAACTGATAATTGGAGCTCAGGGTGTCATAATTTCGTAAAAAAAATTATATTTCTCTCTGATTCTGGATTCATTGCTCAAAACACTGATACAGATTAAGAAAATGTTTTTCTTTTTTCAAACAATGAACACGTGTGGTCAATGTAAATAAAGAAAATTTCGAAAAGTTTGCAATTGATTCTATCCATAAAACAAGCTCTGCATGGAAATGGCATTTTATAGACAACAATGCAGTCCCCATTAAAAATATGAAACACAATTACAGAACGGTTCTTCGGAGATACTACTTTCTATCAAAATTGTAAATAACATTTGTAGCATTTACGATCTCATCGGTTTATCGAGGCTGAGATCCCAATGGGCGGATTCGACTTTGCGAGAACGTAATGTTCTCTACGTTGAGGAAGAAATTCAGGTAATTAATTGATAAGAATTCAACAGCATTATATACTTTTTTCTTGACTTCTGAAATGGGTGGCACGGAAATTTTCGCCTTGAGATTTGGTTAAAAAAAGTGAAGCTCGCAGTCACAGAGAAAATCGATAGTAAAATATTTATTGGAAAGGAGACGATATTTTTTCTGAACTTTAGTAATGAGTGTGAAAAATTAAAACTTTGCATGACGAATTATCCTTTGGCCAGAAAATAGTCGGAATTATGATCGTAATATTGAATCCGAAAGTCAAATTATCTCGAATGCCAGAAGAAATCACCAACGTCAGGAACTTGATTGAATTTCAATAGCATTTGAAATTATCCCGAATAATAATCTTGAGATGAATTGAAAAACATATGATTATTTGACGGTATTTAAAATTTATCAGAACGCTAGAAATCGAGGTCAAGCCGACGAGTTCGAAGTGTCGTACAAAAGAGTGAAGTTTATACGAGAATTGGGCAAAGGTCAGTTCGGGAAGGTTTATCTGGGTTCACTTGAAGGATATCGTCAATCTTTGGTTGCGATCAAAATATCAAACTGTTCGGAACCGAGAAGAGAGCCTGAAGCGCGACAACAATTACTCGCTGAAATTGAAACGATGAAAAATGCGGGAAATCATTCACGACTTGTACAATTAATAGCGACTTGTACGCTGCCCGAAAATCCGGTGTGCATGATACTGGAGTACGTCGAAGGCGGTGATTTGTTGGCGCATCTTCACCGTCTCCGTGATTGCTTAATCGAATGCGATCGTATTTTCAATCCAAGTGTCTCGTCATCGATGAGTCAACGACCCAGTTTTTCCGAGAGTACGACATTTTACATTTATTTTTATGAAATATTGACCTTTCAACATATTTTATAATTGGAATACTCAACATAGTACGACCATTTTTCGCCAAAAATCGTTTTTCATGAATTAATCCCCGGTTTCTAATCTCAAGATATTAAAAATTGACAAATTTATCAGTCACTGACTTTTACAAAATTTGAAGTGTCAAAAATTTTTCAAATCGTTTCAACCTGATATTTTTTGAATTGTTGTGATGCACATAAATCGACGAACGTTTAAAACGATCGTCCTTCGATATCAAGTGGATAAAGTATGCTCCGGGTCAAATTGACCCAGTGTGTTAACCGATACGAACGAGATGGAATGCATGAATTTATATTTTTTAAATTTATCTTAGCCGTTTGTACGACACTGGATGATCAGTCACCAACGAGCATAATATTTCCGGAATACCCAACAGACCAGCGATCTATGAATGGCGTTAAAGAAAAAGGGGAAACGTATGCAAATATTACGGAAGACGTATCTAACGATTCCTCGGACGGATGTAACGGTATGGACGGATATCGATTTGCTTCTTTTGCGTTGGATATTGCTCGTGGAATGGAACATCTCGAAGCCAAAGGAATTATTCACAGGGATCTTGCTGCACGAAATATTCTACTCACTGCAGATATGACCCTTAAGGTAAAACTTTGAAATTTTTGGTTACTTTGAAACTCTCAATAAAGTATAGTTGGAAGAGTAAAAATATCGATAAAAATCTTTAAAATAAGTCTCTGCAAAAAGTTTTGCTTACAGAAAATTTCGAAATTATTTTTAATCTACTCACTCATTTTTATTATTTTTTATTTATTTAATCAAATTAATAAAGGGAAATCACAGCTTTTTATGCAACGCAAGATTTCGCAGACAATTTAAATGAATCCCATTAAAACTTTAGAAACAAATGTTTCTAAAATTCTAAAAAATTCTAAATTCTTCTAAAAAAACGAATTCTAAAAAATTATTAACATATTGTTTGGCCAATTTTTTTTGTCACGTTAAATGAATGTAATGATTTTTTTTCATTAAATAAGCTCTATTTTGAAAGATGTTTTCAAAAAATTGGAAAAATATAAATCACGAAAGTTGCACTTTTTCCTCTTTTTGTAAAAGGATTCAATAAAATGTTTACTCATTTTCAAAGCCATATTTACCGAGAAGAATCTTCAAGGCATGTTGCAAAGAGAAAAAATTGAAAAAATGAGAAGAAATTCGGAAAATTTCATAAAAAACGGACAGATCTATCTCATGAGTTGAAAAAAAAAAAAATCACCCGATTATTTGTCAACGGGAAGTGCTGAAAACTTGAATTTTTATGGAATCTAATTTCTTGCATGAAAATTCGTGTGATTCCTTATCGCGACCACATTTGTGAACACACGATTTGAAAAAAAAGGAAATGGAAACTTAAGACCAGAGAAAAAGGTTCGAATAAGTTTACTTGTCAAAAATTAACTGTCAAATTCTCACTTCGAATGCAGATATCAGACTTCGGTCTTTCCCGAAACGACGGTGTTTACATAATTGGTAACGGTGATGGTGCAGTACGAAGACTTCCGGTACGTTGGATGGCACCGGAAGCGCTTCGCGATCGCGAGTTTACATCGAGAAGCGACGTGTGGTCGTTCGCTGTCGTATTATGGGAGATCGGTACACTCGGAGCTTTTCCATATTCGGAAATCCAGGACGAGCATTTATTACGTCACGTACTTTGTGACGAAGGTCGTCTGGAGAGGCCGGAAAATGTATCTGCCGAATTTTACGATTTGATGCGTTCTTGTTGGTCCTCGAGTCCGAAAAACCGGCCGAGTTTCGCTCAAATCGTTCAACGACTCTTATATTTTGAAGAGTCTGCAAATTTTTTAACCGCGACGAATCCGTGTTATTCTTTATTACCAACTGTAATGCCAGCAGAAAAACATTCAATAAATCGATGATAAATACTTTTTTTTTCAACTCCATTGCGACGACCACTTTTATTCTTTCCTTTGCCAACAACGTTTTATCATAAAACAAACGTTATTGGAAATTTTTTACTTAGGAATGCAAACAACTCGGACACATAAAACGTTAATCTTCGAAATGAATCAGAAAATGAATAAAGCTCATTAGCTTAAAAATCTTGTGTCTATAAGAGATAAAATACAATTTTCCCATATTTTGCAAATAAAAATGTTTGAAATTAAGGAAAATGTGAATTATTTAAATAATTAGAAGACGAATGAGTTCGTCGTTTGACAATTTTGTTCATGCTCATATTTTGCCCATTTTAATGATTTATTGTCCATAATTGAAAACAATATAGGAATATAGAAATCTCGAAAGTATTTAATAAGATTTTAAAATTTTGGAAGAAGTGCATCATCGAAATAATTGACACAATGAATTCTTTCATCGTTTAAA
>JACEOJ010000122.1:0-26914 GCA_013761285.1 Campoletis sonorensis
AAAAAAAAAAAATCCTTGTTTTATCGTTCTTTTCCGATTACCCTATTATTTTGAAAATGTAATATATATGCAAGCCATGTACATAGTGGGGAGAGCTTCATAATGACGTGCGCTTAATTACGGTTAATAATAAAAATAAAAAAAAAAGAAAAATAAAAAAAATTTCTAAACACAAATATACATAAACAAACATAACAACTCAGTTCAAACGCTAAACGGCATTGAGGATTCGTCTCCTCGAATCCCTCCTAAATTTCCCCACCGAAGTGAAACTACTTTTTTACCCTCACCACTGCTGCCAACATATCTAACGAAAGGAAGGAATCACTCCATATATTTGATGTGGCACATTCCCATTCCTAGGGAGATAGCCAAAACAAGGACAAGAAGAAGAAGAAGAGTGGAGGGGATAGCCGCGGCGCTCGGTCGTGGCCGCCTATTCAAGTCGGAGCGAACGCTAGGAGGCCAGCACTTCTCTCCAGTCTGCCACGCCGCGAAGGCCTAAGGACTGAGAGCCCATCCACGACTACGGTGTACGCTGCTAAAGCGAACCACCGCACAATATCCCGAACGCTGCTGAAGCCTCGAGATATACAACACTATCATCACGCCTTTTACGCCGCTAAGGCCGACCGGCTTCCTAAATCTATTAAGATTATTTGTATTAATTCCTACTTCTAACACGCTATCATCACGCCTTTTACGCCGCTAAGGCCGACCGGCTACTTGTACAGTTTATTTTCGCCTTAAGCGCCCCGTTGTAATTTTTTTATTATTATTATCATTTTTTTCTTTTCTTATTATTATTATTATTTTTTGTTGCTACGCGAAACGTCTTGAAAAGACTTTCTTTTATTCTTGCTTTTTGCTTAATTTTTTTTTTGTCAATTTTAATTCGCTACGTCTTGGAAAGACTTTCTTTATTCGCTTAATTTTCTTTCTTAATTTTAATTCACTACTTTCTTTTACTTATTCTTTATTTCATTTAATTTATTTTGATTGTTTAAATTTCGCCACGCGAAACAGCTCTGAAAGGGAGCTATATTGTTTTTTCCTCTTTGAGACATATGATATTGAAATAAAGAAAAGTAAACCAGTTTCGCTTCGTAATTCTTAAATTCCCGCACGAAAGAAACTCATGACGAAGGCGGAAAGGAAGGAACGACGCCGAGAACGGCGCATAACGCGGAACCTCGCGGGATTATCAAAAAAAAAAATCTTACGCCCCGAGGTCGATCCTCGACAAGGTTTCGTTGCGGCAAACCCCCGCTATCCACTCCGACTATTGTCGTGGTCGCCCACTCGCAACAAAGTCCGGTGGATAGTTGCACTCCCCTCGACTCCAATTAAAGTAGAAACAAACAAAACTCCGACGGTTTCCTCACCTCCGCCTGTTTCAGGATCTGCTTTAAACCTTACCACCGACACCGTAACGTCAAGTCCACCTCCGCAAATACTGGAACTCCCCTCTCCCGAAAAAACCAACTTTCCACCCCCACTAGCTCATTCGTCCCCAAAATCAGCAGAACTCTTCTCATCAAACCCGCTCATTCCGTCTTCACCAAAATCATCTAAACTACCTTCTCCCAAACGCTCGCCACCACATTCTTCGGTTCCAATCATACGCCGCGTTCAAATATCATTGAGGCGGGTGGGTGTCCCCCTGAAAGAGGACACGGAAAATCACCTCATCTGTTCCCGCGTCGTAACGAGGCCCTCCAAGGTCGGGACAGGCGACCGAAGGAAAGCGAACATCATCGAGATCCCAATACCAACAAGGGATCCCGAAAATTGTCCGCCCCGAGAGCCAAAAAAGCGGAAACAACCATCGAAAGAAGCCCCGGCCAAGCGGGTGCTCGTTCGTAGGTCGGTCCGAGGTCCACACACGTGGTCCGACTCAAGCGTCGCCTCCACTATCGTCTCGTCCGAAAAGATAATTGTCGACGAGAAAACCGAAACACCTCGTTGTTAGGGTCCATTGATATTAAGTTGCTTTCTTCGAGTAAATTGATAACATCCTAACAGATAAAAAAAAAGAGAGAAAACACGGACAGACACACACACACACAAAAAAGAAACAGAACATCAAAAAAAAGGGCGAAGAAAATGGAGACGCAATTGCTCACGATGGTTCCATGCCCCATATGCGCAACGCTTATTCACAACAAACGACTCGTCAAGCACGTCAATCAATGCAAAACAATGAAAATAAAGAACCTACTGAGGGACTTAGCAGCGATCAGACAATGCTGTATTTGCAAAGGAGCATTTTCCGCGGCTCGGATGCTCGCGCAGATGGATCATTGCGTGGAATATTGGTCAAGGAGAGGAATCTTCCCTTGGACTTTTACCAACGAAGAATCTAGTGATACACCAGAGGACGATTCAAATCATGACGAGAACGACAACGTCGTAGAATCAGATCCAACAAGCGACGAAGATAGCAACAGTAGTCCGATAAGCGAAATAGAAAGAAAAACCAATCAATTTTTGGTAGCCCTCAGACCACAAACACCTCCAGCAACAGATTTAAGTACGCCAGGCCCGAGCAGAGTGCATAGAACGAGCGATGCAAGAAACATTCTAAATGCAAAAACGGAGCACACCAGAAAACGACCAGGGCACGATTCGACAGATGAGGATGAACCTCCACTCAAAACCGCGAGACTCACAACCTGGAAACATCGGACAAAACAAGAACTTACTGAGGGAGTCTCATCAGAAATGGAGACAATCGGAGAGTGGATAGACTCTCTGAGCGTACACGAACTACCAACAGCCCACGCACAAATAAACAAAATATTTGAACAAAAAATGGCCAAATTCGCAAAAAGACAACGTCTGTGATCCCAAAACAAAAACTATCACACACACATACGCACACTCTCTAAAAAAAAAAACGACATGTACCGTTATTACTATTGCTACTACTTTATATTCACTTTATATTTTATTTTTGGTTGTTCCTAACGTATACCCTTGCGGGTTTTTAAGTATTTCCTGCCTCTTTTTACCGCTCCTTCCTTACTTCCCTATCCTCCTTTTTCCCGAGGTTCCGTACTATCTCCGCCTTTTACCAAGGCACCACTTCCCTTTATTCTGAGGCTCTTCTCCGTTTGCGGCTGCAGCCGTCTTACCCCCTTACTGTATCGCATTTGCCGAGGGCGAAGGGAAACTGCAGAAAACCTTCGCCGATACAGTCAGTCACAGTTTCTACCTGATCATCCTCGGGTAGCAATGTGAGCACGCTCCAACACGGCTACCAGAGGTGTCTCAGGCAGAAACCTCCTCAGCTGTGATGCAATGAGCCAGCCAGTACACGGCTAGGGGGCCACCATCCGCACGATGAGAACCGTCCACGGGAGGCACCCGGAGCCGTGCACCGACCGCTCAGGCATCACAGAGAGGTATCGACTGGGGATTGCGGTATAGAAACACTTGAAAAATTTTTCAGTGGTGTTCGGTCTGGGAATCGAACCCGGGACCCTCGAGTTGCGAGTCCGAGCCTTCATCCACTAGACCAACCGGTCTCCCTATATTCACTTTATAATAACCATTATAACGACCATATATCATAACCATAAAATTATAATCACTATACGCGATAATCAATATATAATAACCATTATATTATAAAGGCATATAACACATCGTATCAATCATACGCATACTATAATAATTATTAACGATTCTAAAGAACAAGCTCACTACTCTACCCTTGTGGACTCGAGAAACACAATAAACTTGAACATTAACTTTTTTACTCGCAACAGCACTCGTCTTAAATAGTTTACCTGAACCACTTAAACCAGATCCATCCCCATCACTAATAACATGTCATATCCACTAACTACCAGCGAACTAATCAAATTTAGACTGTTTCAGAATCTTTGGAAATTTAGGTACAATACCCATTGGAAAATATGAATGAATAATTGGAAAACCAAAATTTAAAAGGAAGCATCATTTAAAAGGAAGACCCATTCGGAAATGAAATCGAGAAAGAGCAATAACAAGACATGAAACCAATGAAAGGAAAAATCAATTAAGAGGAGACAACCAATAAAAGAAAGGGAAATCAACCATACGCAACAACCAACCGATAATGACAAATAACACCAACCATACCTATCCGAAATAACACCCCACCCCTACTAACACGAACAAATAATCAATTTACTTAGTTGCAGATTTGCAAAACAGAAAGGATGAACAGTTATAAAAAAAAAAAAAACGGATTTTAAGGAAGACCAGAGTTAACAAATTGACCAATAAAACCAGCAATACCACGATGAACCGGATTATCTACAACCCCTAAAACAATGAAACTAACGAGACCCTTTTACACTTTCACACAACCCTTCTCACGAACAACACAAAATTTGTATCGAGTCACACCTAAAAGAAATTAATTTGTAAAACACTTTTGCTTATATAGAGTCAACAAAATAACAATTTGTAATTTACGATGTGGAGCATCGTTTTGTAAGAGGGGGAGTGTCACGGTAGCACCTTGTATATTATCCTTTTTCCAAACTCTTTCCCACATTCGTACCTGATACCTCAGATCCGTTCTCACACTCAAAACTCCTAGCTCAGCATCCTAATCTTATCACCGCCGTCCTCAGCATCTCTTTGTCCCACGAGCCCCAACTTCTCCTCCGCTTCATCTCCCCACTACCACTTTACCAAATCATTCTCCTTTATTCTAATCCATGACTCCTCAGTTCATTACCATCTTCCGAACCACAATCACCTCGTGCACTCCTTTACTAATATTAAGTCTGAATATATATATTGTCTCAACTCATTCTCCAGTCTCATTCTTTCTTAAATATAAATCTACCCGCTCGTCACACATTTGATTCGGAGTAATATTAGAAAAAAAAAATCTGATACCTTCTCTAGCAGACTGAGCAATGTCATCGAAACTTCATTCTACCGCACGATGGAGTTTAATGGTTTTGATTCAATTTGAGTTTTTGGCGAGGAAATCAATAATTCTTCCAGGAAATAATTAATCACATCAAAAATGCTTTTCACAAATTCGTGAAGTTGGATTCATTTGATTCGGAGAAATATTAGAAAAAAAAAATTCATACCTCCCCAAGCAGACTGAGCAATTTCATCGAAACTTCATTCTACCGAACGATGGAGTTCAATGGTTTTGATTCAATTTGAGTTTTTGGCGAGGAAATCAATAATTCTTCCGGGAAATTACGTAATCACATCAAAAATGCTTTTCACAAATTCGTAAAGTTGGATTCATTTGATTCGGAATAATATTTTTTTTTTAATCTGATACCTCCTCTAGCAGACTGAGCAATTTCATCGCAGTTTCTGTGCGATGGGTGCCTGGGTGCCTGGGTTTTTGTACCCATAATAAGACATGTTTGAACTAACACTTTTTTGGGGATAGGAATATCCCCAAAAAAAAAGACTGAGCTCTTATCTTTGATTACAGGATAGCTGATTGTGTTAATTTAATTATTACGATTAAACAATCAGTTCGCAAAACTATTTTGAGACTGCGTACGCGTTGCCTAAATCATTTCCGATCAAATGAATAAAAAAAAAGTTATTCTAAATTAAGTTCTGCTAACTATACACCAATAAATTTTTATTTATTATTAACAAAGTATTCATCTAAAAACTATAAAAATACGATAAAAAATTATCAAAAACACTTCGCAAGCGATATAAATAATTGAAAAAGTGATTCGTCATTTGCGTCTGCCAACTATTAATAACCCTATGTTCTCTGCTTATAGACGAAAACCCTGCTCACGACATCTGTGCCTAGTTTCCGTAAGCTTTCGCGCATTTTTTGTGTCTAGTTCTCTAGTTACTCACCCCGACCTGATCGTATTTTTCCGGCGACCAATCAGAACGCTACTTTGTCAGCTGACAGAGTGCTAATCGTGCTGATTTTATTTTAATGTTTATTAAATAAATTACTAAGTACCAAGCACTTTAACTCGGTTATTTGTAACCACCAAGCGATTCTGCATCGATTAAGCATATTATTTAAATCATTTTATGTTGAATTAATCTTTACCCGGCTAACTTTACGCTAGAACAAAAAATCATTTTTTTATTGAAAAATAATTACTACCACGCATTTTACTTACGCTACCATCAACTACCACGTTACCACCATGTAATATCAATCGTAAAAAAGTTGAAAATTGACAGTCGTCCGGCTAACTTTATGGCAGTATGGTTGAGCGGTACATACAAACAATTAAAAAAATGCTGAAAAAAATAAGGCG
The DNA here is from genome assembly GCA_013761285.1 of Campoletis sonorensis. Lineage (NCBI taxonomy): Eukaryota > Metazoa > Arthropoda > Insecta > Hymenoptera > Ichneumonidae > Campoletis > Campoletis sonorensis. The sequence goes on from JACEOJ010000122.1 coordinate 6,273, forward strand.
TGAAAAAAAGACCAAGACATGGCACTTCTAGAGTATAGAAACACTCCCATCTAGACGGAACTCGGCTCTCCGAATCAGTTGATGCTGGGCAGAAAGGTAAACGGGATATTACCAGACTTTAACGTAACAAAAGAAAAGAACGGAAACGGAGTTAACACTTACGAAAAATTGAAAGTGATACAAGCATCGCAGAAAAGGTACCATGATAAAGGAGCTAGAGAACTCGAAAAGTTCGAGGTCGGAGACCAAGTGCGAATCAGAGACAACAACAAAAATTATTTTGAAAAACAAGGTATTATTACTAGTAAAGCGGAAAAGCCGAGGTCGTACAATGTCCTTTCTGAGACAGGGAGAACCATCAATCGTAACAGGTTCCATCTCATTCGTAGCGGGGCGGGTGAGAATTTTGAAATTCAAAACGAACAAGATTTAAATGAGAATGGTTGGGAGGCGTCATAAATCGGGCAGGATGATAGTGTCAATACTTCGGACGAAAGAAGAGAAGAGAGAGAGGATGAGAGTGAGTGGAAAAACACTCAGAAAGAGCCGAGTGTGTCAAGTCTCGCGACACCAAAGCAAACGAGAAGTGGGCGCCAGGTCAAAAGACCGTATCACCTTAAGGATTTTGTGTAATCGGCGGGATTCCAAAGAAATAGATTGTAACGTGCGTGACCACAACATGAGATGGTTGCAAGCTCACTATAACATGTTAACTAAATTCTATTTTTATGTTTCTTCTATATATCATTTTTATGTTTCTGCTACGGTGTGTCAAACAGAGTATAACATTGTTTATTCGTAGTTTATGGAACAAAGAAAGATGTGATAGATGTGACCACGTTCAAGTTGCTTAGCTTGGACGTGGTAGGTTTGCAAGTTGGCGGCAGTGCGCAGCGAGCGGTATGATGAGCCGGTCGTGCGTGAACAGCCCGAAGAATAAATCATAGAAATTAACATGTTCCGAGTCTTTATTCAACACCCCAACCCACCACTTTTACAGTAGCTGTTTATTGTTTTCTTTAACATGAGAGGTTCCTCTAGAGTTAGTTCAAGGAGTAGCCTCCTCGATACTATCTTCTATTGCACCCACCAAAGTCAAATATCTAACTTGAGGGTCAAGGTGACAATGCTCAAAATTCCAGTTCTCGTCAAATTTACTTGTAAGTATGATTCTGCAAAGCGATTCCAGTTCGTCCTCCGCGAGTAAAGTTTTTTCCTAATCCTACATTTTCAGTAAATTGGTTTATGGCATTTTAATTTTATAAAAATAAGAAGATGATCACTACCCCACGAATCACCTACTTCCCAATCATAATCTAAGGCCGAACTTTGATCGACGAAAGCAATATCGAGTGCCGATTCCGTATTGTGAGCGTGACTAAAATGAGTGCACGTTCCTGAGTTTAAAACAAAAAGATCGTAAGGGTCCATCGCTTCAACCATACTAGCGCTGACTTCACTCACGTGATTTCCCCCCCCCCCCCTCCCAATAAGGATGGTGTGCATTAAAGTCACCAACGACTAAGAATTTATTCCGAAATTCGATCTTTTCGATCTTACCACCACAGTCGACGAGACCCCGGATAACTCGGTATTTTATAGTTTCTTATCAGTATGGCAACTCCTCCTCCTCTCTGCATTAATCGGTCCCTTTTGACAACATCGAATCCCCTCAAGTAGAAAGAATCCTCTGGTTTCAGCCAAGTCTCTGACAACAACAAATAATCAATTTTACTTGAGTTACATTGCAATTCAGGAATCTTATGACGGATACTGTTACAGTTCCATTGAACGAAATTAATTTTATTATCGAAGTTATCCATTGCTGTGTGAGAGATGCAGTTGTACGGTTTTCCAAATCCGTTCGATTAATAATCCAAGGTCGGGGGCTGTTTTCAACGCTTGGAAAAGCATTTTCAGCGAACCAGTTATGCTAGTATCTGAAGACGATGACTCACCTTCCATCAACGAATCCTCGAACTCTTGACTCTTTTGGCTTGGATAGTTTCTTGCATTGTCCTGATATTTTCCATTGCTGGTAACAGCTTGACTCCATGATCGTGCTTTGTAAAATTCTGATGCGGTCCTCGATTGGTTAGCTTTGGAGCTTTCCCGTCTAGCACGCAAGGGAGGAAAGTTTGTCGTGTTTTTTAAGGGTGCTTGTACAGCCGTGCCAGATTTCTCATATGCGTTCCTTGCTGCGATAAAGGGTAAGTTGTCATAGGCAATGATTTTATTGATCTCTTCAGCTTTTCGAAATGCGGGACAAGTGCGGTCAAATGTTCTATGGTTGCCGCCGCAGTTAATGCATTTTGCTGGTGCGTCACATTTCCCTCCTTGTTCTACGTGGCAATCTTCTCCACAATGCAAGCAGCACTCTGGATTCTTACACCATTTTCTAATTCGACCAATTTTGCCACATCCGTAGCAAATCTTCTCTGATTCAATGAAAGGAGCCACTGGGATCCGAGCACGCCAAATAGATACGAATTCTGGAATGACGTGACCTTTGAATTCTAAACATATAGATTCTCCATCGGTCCACGTTGGACGACCATCGACAAACGAACGTTTCTTGAGGCGAAAGGCACAAATGACCCTTGTTTCTTTATTTTATTCGTTAAGCGTTGTAATGATTTCTTCCAGAGATATGTCTTCCGGAATACCAAATACCTTACCCTTCCGAGACCAAACGTAGCCTGGGATGTAGACCTTAAGCTCTTGTTCGAGAAGCAGTTTGTTGGAAATAGCTCTATTTGCCTCTTCTCGGTTCTTGAAAGTCAAGAACCATTCGTTTTTGCGGTACGGTTCTATTTTTTCGTGTTTAACATTTAATTTATCCAAAGATCTCGAAACTTTCAAAATAGCCATAGGTTTTGTATCTTTTGTCGTTTCTTCCACTCGAATATGTGTAACAAATGGTCCTTTGTCTCTGTTTTTTCGAAAAGACGGATTTTGACAGTAGTATTTGTATCCATGTTTTCCTGTATTGATTCTGTTCGAGGTGAACTGCTTATCCTCTGACCTTCTTCCACAACATCATCCTTTGATCTTTTGTTTTTATTTTCAACATCATCCTCCGCGTTGTTTTTTTTCTTCGCTTTTCCCATCACGGCTTGAGGTTGTTGGCTCGGGTTGATCTCGAAAGTTTTTATCTCATTAGTATCTTCTATTCTACGTTTTCTATTTTTCTTTTGTTCCCGGAATTTCCGGAAAGTCAAATTGATTTTTTCTTCGCTTTTTTCAATTACTTTAATGTATTCGGCAAACTCATCGTCATTTTGAATTTTCACATCAGCATCATTCGAACCGGACGCCTCCACGCCCGCAAACGAGGTTAGTTTTCCGCCAGACAGCTTTTCGCGTTGAAAAACCACAATATCACAGAAAAGGTTATTCTATAACACACAGTATCGAGTATTGTTGTCACTTAAGTGAAATAGTAATATTCGTCCAATGAACTTTAATTATTTTTTCGGTTTTTGTTGAAAAAGTCTCACAGAACTTTCTCGATCAAGCTGGTATTTTCTGTATCTCTTTCTTTCTTTCTTTTTTTCCATTTGGAGAGGGGCCTCTGTTGGATGGAGGCGATCCCTCCTGGCCTCTGGATTTCCGTACCGGCCAATGGGCGTGATGCATAAAAAACTTGTAGCTTTAGTTAAAGTCCACTGGCGCCCGATAGCGCAAAGACCGTTTTTTGATCGGTTGCCTCAGGAAGGTTGGCGTAAATTTAATTATTATGGTTATTTTTATTTTTAATTATTATGTTAATACTTATATTACTATGTTTGAATTAATTTTACTCATTCACATATTTTATCGGTCTATGAGAAGAACAGAGTCGAGAAAAAAATCAAGATAAAACAAAACGTGGGGAAAAAATTTCGAAACGACAAAAATTAACTTGAAAAATAATTTCGGCCGAAGTACTTGGCGAGTTTTTTGCTTAGCTAGAATCACTTGGTACATTTCTTATGGTACGAACTCGCCAAGTACTTCGGCCGAAATTATTTTTCAAGTTAATTTTTGTCGTTTCGAAATTTTTTTCCCCACGTTTTGTTTTATCTTGATTTTTTTCTCGACTCTGTTCTTTTGACCGATTTTTATTTTTGCGCATTGATAACTTTTTTCAATAACTAACTGATTTTTGATTTTTTTAAATTACTCCATCCTCAAGCGACAATGAAATACTTGGCCTATTATTGATATCATAGATTTTAGTGCTGAATGTAAATCATTCTCGAATTTGCCAATTTTTTAAGAATTTTGTACTTTTTTGGGTAGTTTTTTTCTGTGAAAACAAATGGAAACGGGGGTCAACAAATGTACTTGTCCAAGGTTTTTTTCCCCGGGAGGGGATTTTTGGCCAGGATATCACTTCTTTTTTCTAAACCTTTCGCAATCAATAAGTTTTTGCATTTACGGTCCGCCATTTTTATTTCCGAAATTTTGGGTGCGAATTTGTAATCGGCAACCCGAATCCTATTTCCCCGAGTACCAACTTTCGCTTTCATATCAAACGAATTTCGCAGTTATCGCTCGCCATATAGTATCCGCCATCTTGAATTTCCACATTTTGATAGTAGATTTGTGATCAGCGACCCCGAAAACCCCCGAGGACCATGTTTTGCTTTCATCAAACAATTTTTGCATTTGTGGTCCGCCATATTGGATCCGCCATCTTGAATTTATAAATTTCGGGTGCAGATTTGTAATTAGCGACCCCGAAAACCCCCGAGTACCATGTTTTGCTGTCATCAAACAATTTTTGTATTTGTTGTCCGCCATATTGTATTCGCCATCTTGAATTTCTAAATTTTAAGTGCAGATTGGTAATCAGCGAACCCGAAAACCCCCGAGTACAAAGTTTTGAGCTAATTGCACGTAAGAAAAAATGTGTGTTTCAAAGGGTCAAATTGATATTTTTTTTGCGTAAATTATTCCGGCCTTACCATCTGTCAACACTCGGATACAATTTGCGACTGTGATTTACAAATTAGTTTAAATTTTACCCACTACGGATCTACGAGAAGTCCACAAAAAACACGCTGTTTACGCGTCTCGCACTTCACACCGTAAAAACTACCGTCAAACTTTCCGTGGTATGGGTACAGAGGAAAGGACCAATGGGAACTCGTTATACTTTCGTCGCCGAAGACCGGCTTCGGTGGAAACGGGTCTTAACCGGGGACATGAGGCCTTTGACTGTGTCGTCCGCGCGTATATACGGACACGTCGAATGCTTCCATGTGTTGGTATTTTTGCATAATCTTGAGCCTGTGCAAAGTTTTTTCTCAGCAAATACGGCATCAATCGTGTTGATTTTAGGCTCAATCGAAAGATTTTTTCTTAAGTAGTCTCCAGTTCAATTTTCAAGTTCTCATCTGTCTCTTCGTACTTTGAGAAAATGACTTTCAGTTTTTACCCCCACCACCGCGAATCGTTTTATTCAGAGATAATATACTCGGGCGAGCCTCGGGCCAGCAGACGACAGACAGAGCTGTCAAATGTACTTGTCCCGAGACTCTACCGAGTCTCTTGATACAAAATAAAACAGAAACTAATAAATCATACAATTTGAAAAAAAAAAAAAAAAAACAATTTAAATTTAAAAAGACTCTACAGAACTAACTTGTTATCCACGAGATCTAATAAAACTTATAAACTGACACAAAAAGAGAAACGGTATCCTGTTATCCTCCCCTCCGAGATTCAAAATCGCAAAGAGTCAACCACCACCCCACCATAGAATTAGGTAAGATCTTTCCATTTTCTTAATTAAAACTTAGTATCTATTAATTTTCACCAGTTACAAACACCACAAACTAGCCTAAGAGTATTTTTAAGTACTTACCTCTTAAGTCAGTTATATATAGTATAACCCTCGGATTAAGATCTGCTTTTCAAATAGAATAATAAGGTATATTTCTTATAGCTAATAATAATATCAATAGTAGCTATAGTCAAAAGAATTAGAGAGAGCCACCATCAAAAACATGTCTTCCCCCTCAGAGAATTCGAAAAAAAGCCCACGAATCGGGCAGTTCGGGTGAACCATCACCATCCGATCAGGAAAAAAAAATCGTCTCGAACAAAAAGACTACACTCGAATTCGAGTAATATTTCTCCAATGATCATTAGACAAGCATCTAGCAGATATGGTGAACATTCGAAACACCCTTTTATAGTCCAAGTTATGGATTCCTCGCCAGACAACCATCTCGGTAACCTTCACCCTATGAAAATCGGGAAGGTCTTTTCCCGCTTCAATGATTCCTTGCTTGAAATTAAACCTTCGGGCAATGACCGAATCACACTTACATTTAAAAACGCTCAAGAAGCAAATAAGTTCGTGGATTCGGAGATAAAAGCCATCAATTCGGATTGGTTCGTTTTATACCCGACCATTTGGTTTCCACCGTGGGCCTCGTCAGAGGAGTCGACATGGACCTATCTTTAGAGGAAATTGTTGAGGGTCTTCGTACTGACCCTGGCGATATCAACATCAATCATATCGAACGCCTTACGCGTCGAAATGACCAAATTGCATCCCAAGCTTCTACCGATGAAACACAGAACCGTATCCCGACAAACGCATTGAAAATATATTTTGAAGGAAACCAACTCCCGAAAATGGTTTCAATTTGGTAAGGTCACGCAGTTCATCCTGATGGCTCAAATTAATGATAATTGTTTTCGGTTCGGGCACGTCAAAGCTCAATGCCGCTCCTCTGGAGTCCGGTGTACCAAATGTTCAGGGTCACACCTGGTGGATGAATGTACGGAGGAAACATTTTTCTGCCGGAATTGCTTAGATAATCATGCTCCCCTCACCAAGACTTGCCCTGCATTTACCTTTTATAAAAAAGTAAACGCCTACCGTTTAAAACATAATATATTTTTCAAAGAAGCTCAACAGCATTTTCAAAAGAAAGGAGGCCTCGACCGAGCATATAGTTCGGTGGATTTTGAAGAAGAGTTCCCGACTCTACCGGAAAAAAATATACGACCTACCAATGTTCATAACATTCTCCCAAACGTCTACTCAAGGCGACCTTCGACAAACATAAACATAATCGCCCACTCGGCCAATCCCAGCTCGAGTTCTCGCTAACAGCATACTCATAGCAAGGACAAAACAAATCCAACAAATCGTCCCAACAGACATATAGCGGATTCCCTCCTATCAAACACGCTAACCCACACCAACGGTTTTATAATCAATTAAGAGTCGCGGTAGCGGCTCGAGACAAGTACATTTACATATACTGTCTCCGTCAAAGACGTGTCGCTAGAAGACTCATTTACTCCAAGGACCGCGTTTCCCAACTGTTTTTTTGAGAAGCCCGAATTTTTCTTTTTACGAAGATTGAGTTACCATTTTTTGGAGGGATTTGGTTTTTTTGGAGATTTCCACAGAAGCGGCTATTGGTGCGAGTAAATGTACTTGTCTCAGCTTTTTTTACAGCATTTATGCTGTTTTTTGCCCGTGATTTATTTTCTTTTTGTCCAGCGATTGTTATGTGACTTGGTTTTCCATCACACTACTATTTTCTTGTTTATATTTATTGTTTTTATTGAATTAATTTTATGTTTGTTTTTTTTTTTTTTTTACTTTCCTACTCTTAAATTCTGATTCAATGTTCGGTCAAGACAATAAAACGAATTTTTTTTAGGATCGAAAGACAAAATCGGTACGAAATTTGTCATGGTTCTTGAAATTGAACAAACAATTTATAGAAAAACGTATTTTTCGTTGGACTGCTACGAAATTCTGTTTTTTTAATGAAATTCTGATCAAACATTTGGTCAGGACAATAAAACGAAATTTTTTTAGGATCAAAAGACAAAATCGGTACGAAAAAAGCCACGAAGTTCCTATACTTTAAAGAAAAATTTTCGTCAACCGAGAAAAAAACTTAGTTTAAGGGTTTTTCAATGAAAAATAAAAAAATGTTACATCATAGAGAATAAGATTTGTATAATTGTACAGTTTCATTTTTATTTTCCATTATACATTGTGACGGTTTTGCCACTAATTCACCAGGAATAATAATAATTATTATTATTTCTGGCTAAAAGAGACACTGAAAATAAGGGAAAATGAAGTAAAACAAATACAAAAAAAAAAAAATCGTAATGATAATTTGAATAATTCCTTCCAAATTAATAATAAAAATGAAGGAAAAATATCGTTTGTTCGTCTCGTAAACGAGCTCGACAACGATGGGACAAAAGATGACGCAATGGGATTGAAAAAGGGTGAAATCGAAAAATAACAATAATTGATTCGCATTATTCTCTCTCGCAATATTGAGCGATGTTAAACGGCGATGAAAAATATTGCGAGAGGCTAAAAAGTACACAAAAATGATGGGGAACTTGGTCGAACGACGCTCGAACGAACAAGGGACTGAAAAGGGGTAGATGGGGCAAAATGGGTCGTTTCTTAATTGTAATGACTATCACCACGATATTCGTCGCGTCCTTTTTCTCGCCGACAAACAATCATTCGCTATTCGCTCAATAATTAATATTGGCCAGAGGGGCTCAGAAATATCAAAAATAGGGAGGAGAAAATACAAAAAGGGGGTGAAAAATCGGGCGTACAAAGTGGCTTGTCGAAACGACGCCTCGCGAAGTCGCGACCACAAAAATACAAAAAATGACTTACTTTTACTCGGAACTTTGTTGAGAAGATCGCCTCGTCAACTCAAACGCGTCCTCGTACGAAGCAAAGCCGGTGGTACTCAAGAAAATTTGATAATTTAACAATAAATCGCAACAGAAAAAGACGGAGAATTGCAACACGTCTGGTACGCTCGCTGGGTCGTGGCGAAGTGACTCGGTAACAAGGCCCTCGCACGCGTGGACTTGTTACCTCGATGCTCATTGGTTGGTTTTGCCGGCCCGGCAACAACCAACCAATCACAAGTGGCGTTAGTTCAAACGTGGTCTCGTTTGATGGTGAAGGGTGTTGAGGGGAATAGAGGGGCTTGCGAGTCGAGCTTTGTCTTGCACTGCCCGGGGACGGAGGGGGCGCTCGTGCCGCCACCTGTTGCTCTTGATCGAACGCTGAGTGGTCTTGGTGTTCGGAAATTCGACGCACGACTTTTAAAATCGCTAAGGGAAGTTGATCACCAATTCGTAGTGTCGTGACGTCATCACGTCATTGTTTACGAAGTGTCGTGGTCTTCTCGTTGATTTGGCCGAAAAAGTGGTCTTCGTGTTTTTCGACTCAGGAAAAAGGAATTTGCCATGTTGAGGGATTTGTTTCGAAGCATCTTGACGTCGCGGAACTTGTTGATTTCCTCCGGGCCGCTCGATATGACCTCCGGCCTCGAAGTAGCGATGTTATTTTGAGGTTAGGCCCGTCGACTCGACACTTCAGCTGTCATCGTGGGACTTCGTTGGATTCTTCGTTCGGTAAGGGAAAACTTTCCCTTACTGGTGAGTTGTTCCTTTTTTCCTTTTATTCTTTTCTTGGTTCTCGTGGGGCTCGACTCGTTGATTGGGAATTTTGACAGGGAAATTGTTGTGGGAAAGATTGTCGCTGAGGGGAATTTGTTGTTTTTGAGAGGAAGCGGGAAGGGAAAAATTATTGTTCGTTGGTCTCTTCTTGTGATTGGGGTTGGATGATCTCGTTGTATTCCTCTTCTTATTCCTCTTCAATATATTTCAGGTGCCGTCACTGCGGCTAGAGATCCTTGTGGTCTTGTCGGCGAAGGATCTTGATGGTGGTTTTCCTTCGCTGGCTAGCGTAGGAAGTATTTGTGGACTAACAATTATTTGTGATGGTTGACGAGGAGGAAAAATTCATTTAAACAATTTTTCTTGACGGAGACGGATTACAAAATTTCACTTATTAACTAAAAATATTCTAGGACGGACGGATATCGTGGTTGACCACCCCACGATCAACGAGGTAAGTATCTCAAAAATTGTGCAACGTCACAACATATATATGTCGGAGAAACGATTCAAATTCACTTTTACTTAACTTTTCTTTTCGCGTGAGGGACGTATAATCTCCATTATCAATTAAAAGATCGAACATTAATCCGATTTTTGATAATTATGACATCGATGTCAAACACACGTCAAGCGATCTCGATTCTCTCGCTCGAACTGACACTTCCTTCTTCTTTCTTTTTATCTGTCAGTTGTAAATAAATGAATCAAGCTAGGACCACTACGATCCTCGACATATATATATTTTTTGTTTTATTTAAACAAAAAACGCCAAGTATTAAAAAATCACAACCTCAGTTGGCAAATTACAACTTAATTTTCTTTATATTACTTTGAATAAAAATTCCTCCATCATTAAAATGTTGATAAATATCGCCCTTTCCAAAAAGAAGGATATCCGTGGAAAAAAAACTCTAAAAAAGTAAAAAAGAACGCCAACTATTAAAAAATCGCAACCTCAGTTGGAAAATGACAACTCAATTTTTTTTCTTGATATCACTTTGAAATGGAAACACTTTTGATTTACTAAATTCATTTTAGTTTTTCTTCACTGCGAACCACCTTTTGACCTCCATAAAAATCTTCTCGAAAATTGTCGAACTCAATTGAGATTTAAAAAAATGAAATCATTGCAGCATAGCCAAGAACTCATAAATGAGTGGCCAAATTTCACAGGGAAACGTGCATCCTGAACACATTTTTGGTCCAAGGGTTTCTCCATCTCGAAGGATTCCAGCATGAATTTCCCGAATATTAATACTTCAAGGGCTCTGCAAAAACAATGCAAAAACTTGGCGTGCATGGTTAAGTGAAAATGAATGTACAAATGCGATTAATCATCGTAGAGCTTCTCAACACAACTACCTCTCTTCTCCCTCAGAAGAATCCTATAAAATATACTTGGATGCATGTAAAACGGCAACAAAAAACTCTGAAAAAAAGGCAAAAAGTTTTAAAAACTTCTGCTTTAGTCTTAATCCACAGATGGATAGGAACAAAATCTGGTCGACTATTGGATAGATAGATATGGAATTTTACATGCATACCCTTATCGGGTTTTTACATGGTGGTACTCTCTTACTCCTCTCTTCGTTCCTACACTTTTCCTTTTACTCCACTCTTCGTTCCCACACTTTTTCCACGATTCCATATTACCACCTGGACCTACATTTTTACGTGGATTCCGAACCACAGGGAGAACAGTTTTATTTAGACACTTAGAAAAAATCCATTGGTGTCGGCTGGGATCGAACCCGGGCTCACGGGTTGTGAGCCGGTCGCGTTACCACTTTTTTTTTTCCAACAGTGTTTATTGTTTTTTGATATACATCTGTGTGGGTAGTGGTTACAATAAACAAATAAAAAGAAAACCGCCGAGTATTGATGTAACAATGTCCATGGCTGCGTGCAAACAGCACTTGCGACATTATAATTCTTGTCATATTTTGACTTTTCATTTTGCTCAATGTTCTTTTTGGTTTTAGTGTACTTTGAAAGTAATCATATCTGGAGCTCACTGACAGGAGCGAGTTTGAGTTTGGGGAAATAAATGAATATAGAAAAAAAAACCTCAATTTGTTCTCGGTGTCAGTCTTATATCTAAACTTAAAAATAGGGTATTTACATAAAGTAAAAAAAGACGCCAAGTATTAAAAAACCCTTCAAAAAAATCAATCTCTATTTATCTGTAAATCCCTTTCATTCTTCGAATAACCCTTGCTCCAATTTTCAAAACAACATTAATACAATAAAATTTCAATGGAAAAAATGAAATTGAAACAGAGCAGAAAAAAAATTTCGAAGAAAAAAGTATACGAAAAAGTTTAACTGAAAAAAATTAAATTGAAATAAATTAAATTGAAAAAAAAAAAATAAAAAAAAAATTTCGAAGCACTTGGCGGGTTTGGAGTAATGGATAATACATAATGTGATTTAAGTTATGCGAACAAACTCGCCAAGTGCTTCGAATTTTTTTTTTCTTTTTTTTCGTTTTTTTTTCAATTCAATTTATTTCAATTTAATTTTTTTCAGTTAAACTTTTTTGTATACATTTTTTTTCGGAATTTTTTTTCTGCTCTGTTTTAATTTCATTTTTTCCATTGAAATTTTATTGTATTAATGTTGTTTTGAAAATTGGAGCAAGGGTTGTTCGAAGAATGAAAGGGTTTTACAGATAAATAGAGATTGATTTTTTTGAAGGGTTTTTTAATACTTGTCGTCTTTTTTTTACTTTTATAAAGTATTTTTCCACGGTTGTGATATACAACTCTTCAGCGAATTTAAAACAATCTTTCAGGGAAATCACGCAGTCGTTAGATCTACTAAACAATTGGTTCACGTCCCTGGGGTTGAAAATCTCGGAGGAAAAAACGCACCTCGTGGTCTTTACAAAAAAGCATTTACCAAACGAGAATTTACATATCTCCCTCAATAATAAACTCATTCGAAACGACAATCACGCCAAGTTTCTAGGAGTATGGCTAGATAGAAAACTATCGGGGAAAAAACATATAAATTATACCACTTTGAAAGCCAAGCAATCCATAAAAAATTATGAAAGCCATATCAGGTCTATCCTGGGGTGCCCATCCAATCCTACTTATTAGTACAGTAGTACCTCTCTAAGAGAGTCCTCGATAAGAGAAAATTTCTCCGCCGTTCCGCTTGAGCGATTTTTAGGGCTTCCTCCACTTTGCTCGAGCGCTTTCAATGTACCCGACACCTCGATAAAAGGTCACGAACGATTTTAGCAAATCGCACGTGTTTAAATCACAATATTAATAGATTCTTACTTAAAATCCTTATAGGTACATATAATGTGCGTGTGTGCGTGGGTGCACACGTATATAAGTGACGAAAATATTCGAACATATTTTATCGAACAATTCAGATTTTTTTTTTTAATTATCAAATTGAATAATAGTGGTTCGAATATTATACGTTTAAGCTGCAAAATTGGGAAAAAAACATCCACCATAATTAAATTATAAGTGGTAATTTAATACAAGTGAAATATATTTTAATTGACATTATCACAGCATAGAGTATTATTGATATTGATATGTTTATAAGTTTCTAGTTTATACATAAGATATATATATAATTTTATATATAAGATATCTTTATAAGTAGTATGTAATGCAAATATCGTACAGCATGTACAATATGTGTATATCAGGACGTATATACTATACGTCATCAGAGTATAGTGTTCTGTTGATGTTAGCAAGAATCGTAGAGACGGCTTCATTTTCATGATCAGCTGATGTACTGGGCCGATCATAAATTTCCTGATTCAAATGTTCCATCGTTGAAGCTCCTCCACTGGTTGCTTCCGATGTTTCTAAAAAATATAAACAAAAACATCCTACACATACCACGTATACTGAAGTAATTTTGTCCATAGATGGAAAATTCATAGCCGTTGAATGTCCTTAATATTCGTATAAAAAACTCGTGGAAAACTCCTGTACCCCAGTCTTCTACTCTTGTGATCCACTCTCGAGCGATGTTTTCATTGATCATTTCGTATCCTTGAACTTTTTTCAACGTTTCGAGAATATTTTCTGTCGTTATTTCCGGTCCGTAAATTAACGAGCGCTCCGACTCAGCCCCTACAAGTGGACTCGATAGTGGCAGGATCGTTTCTTCTGTCTCCTCCGTCTGCGTCGCAATGCTACGAGTCTCAATTGACCAAATATTACTCCAACATTTGTAGATGGTAGTTGGGTTTATCTGCCTCCAGGAATCGTCGATCCATTCGACAACATCTTTTTTTGTAATTTTTTTTAGACGGACGTCAACGGGAGTGTTGTTTTGCTCCTGTTCATCCAAAATCGACGAAACGAGCCGAATTTTGTATCGCCTCTTCATGGCTTCCAAGATCCCTTGATCGAGTGGCTAGATGAGCGAGGTTACATTTGGCGGCAGAAATATCGTGTTAATATCATCTACTTTGATAGATGGATGCGCTCTGGAGTTGTCGATAATAAGCAAAGCTTTCAAGGGCAGATTTTTTTCACGCAAAAAATGTTTTACTTCCGGTACAAACTCGTTTGTAAACCAATCCCTAAAAATAGAAGAATCCATCCAAGCACTACTCTGGTGATTACATGAAACTGGGAGATTTTTTAGAGAAATGTTTTTGAAAGCTCGCGGTCGAGCAGATTTACCGATTACTACGAGCCGTAACTTGAAAGAGCCATCAGCGTTGCAGCATGCACCAATCGTAACGCGGTCTTTTGAATTCTTAAATCCCGGAGCTTGAGTCTCTTCCATTGCAGCCATAGTTTTGTTCGGCATTGTTTTATACTACAGCCCAGTTTCGTCAAAGTTGAAAATTTGCGCTCGTATAAGTTTTTCGTTCTTTATTATGTTCGACAATTCGACTTTGAATTTATCTGCGGCTTGGATATTTGCCGACAATTTTTCACCAGCTATTGTCAACCGACGAATCCCTTTTCGGTGCTTCCATCTCCAAAACCAGCCGTTACTGGCCTTGAAATTTCGACTGCCACGCAATTCTTCATTCAACGCCAGTGCCTTGCTCTGTAGAAGTGACACGGTAACGGGTATTCCACTCATTCGTGCTTGTAAAAACGATGTATATAGAGCATGGTCAACGTCGACGTTAGCTGGTTTTTTCATCTTTCTGACGTTTTTTAGATTTTCTTTTTCGCAAATCTCTTGCAGTTCCGTCCTTTTGCGCTTCCATTTGCGTAATACACTTTGGTGTAAGTTATATTTGGTGCACACAGAATCAAACGATTCTGTTTTTAAATGTTTCAAAATTTGCACCTTTTCGATCGACGAGAAACTTCTTTTTTTTTCGATGAAGGTCGATTTTCTACAGTGGTACACGAAGTTGTTGGAGAATCTCTCACCGGGCTCATCTCTGTGCCGCTTGTTTTACAATGTTTTCGTTTTCCCGATTCAGCCATCTCGTTTTATCTGCGAATGAAATTTATATATATACATTATATATTTCAACTTAAAGTATAATATATGCAAGATAAATTGTGATGTACATATTTTATTATACATTATATATGTCCGAGTTTCGATAACGAATATTTCACGTACATTTTGGTGAACAGAAAAATTATTGAACAATTATTGAAAGTCTTACAAAGTTTTGCTTTATATTTGTTACAATGTTGCAAAAAAAAACAAAATTTATTTATAAAATTCATCAACACATCGATATTCAATGAGATATGGTCCTAGAGATAAAGGTCCTTTTGTCGAGGTCGAGTGGAGAAACACGCACACGCCACCACATGCACGATTCTCGAGCGCTCTAACCTAGTGGTGGGGGAAGGCTTCGGCGCCGAATTTCTCTAACTTTTCTTCCCCTAACCGCCCTAGACCCCTCTCTTAGAGAGGTCATACTGTATCTCCAGATCCTTGGTCAGAGCGACAACTGACTGGGGATCGCAATTTTATGCAGATGCAGCGTCGTCGTACCTATATTCTCTAGATGAAATTCAATTCTCTGCCCTGAGAATTAGTTTGGGGTGTATATTATAACAACTCCAACTAACACCTTTCTACACCTTGCACTCTCTCTTCGAGTAGGACTTTCCTCATAAATCGTTTTTTAGCAAAATCTTATTCGATGAGAAAAAATATTCTCATCCCGAGATTGAAACTGATGGAACATTTTGCACGTAATAAGCCTTCTCATAAACGTCAGCTAAATAATTTCTCTATTTTTCGCCACTGGATGAAAAGCAAGCTTATTTTGGTAGAGATAAACAGATATGAATTTCCTGCATGCTTTATGGCTCCTTTGGAAGCTCATATTCTTGCGGTGCAAATTAATGTCTCGTGGGGAGAGAAATTGAAGAGAGCCAATCCTGAATTTTCTGTAAATCAACTCTTCATAGAAAAAATTAGTCTAATCCTTCCCGATACAACGTTGGTCTTCACAGACGGTTCGAAGGCGAACAATTCCGAACAAGTGGGAGCGACGTTCTACTGCCCAGCCCTGGGTCGTGTCCGTCACTTCCGATTAAGTAATTACGCGTCAATTTTCTCCGCGGAGCTCGAGGCGATTTTCCAAGCACTGAAAGCAATAACACATGAGGATAATGTAGACTGGACTGTGTGCACCGACTCTTTATCGTCGGTTATCTCTCTCGGTTTTTCGGCCTATTCATCTAAAAGCAACCCGATGGTTAGTAAAATAAAACAAGAAATCTTCCATCTATCCAATATCGGAAAAAAAATAACAATAATATGGATTCCATCTCATGTGGGTATTTTCGGCAACGAATTTGTTGATAGAGCGGCTGATTACGCAAGGACTATAAAGTAAGACCACTCTATAAAATGCGAATGGGACGAACTGTCGCCCATTTTCAAGAAAAATCTCATTTCCTCTACGGATAAACACATTTCAAACTTAGGAAAAGTAAAAGGGTCTCAATATTGCTACCTCTCAGGACCGTTTAGCCGTAAAACATGGTTTCTCCAGACTCATGTTATGCCCGCGAATTTCGTCAGCGTAGGGACGAGTTGTCGAGGACAGGTAATTCGAGGATTGCCAAAATGAGTTAATCTCCAACTCAATATCGTACAAAAATACTATGAGGTTTATTGAGAATAATGTAGTTTTACAAAGTCGAGGTGTGTTTGCCTCGAGACCAATTTGTTGTTAGATAGTCGTAGACTTCTAACTTGTTAACGCAGACTGCCGATTTTGGGCGTTGTTGCTCCTTTAAATGATTTACATGTTTCCCCCAGAATATTGGTAATTTACCCCTTCTAATGTTCTTATTGCTTCATGATTATTGCTTCAACGTTCGGTGAACTTGATGCACCGTCAGCGATTCGGGGTTAGCTCGCTCGAGGTCGATAGACCCGTGCGTTTGTGATCGAGGAATGTGCTCGATCATACTTTATCATATGATTACAACACTCCTAATTTGTGGTTGCTATTCGGGGCATAACACTCATATGGAAAAGAAATATATTGCAATGATCAATAGAATTAAAACAGGACATACTTTATCACCAGCCCACCTTTTTAGGAAAGGCATTGTTATACTGACGAAACCTGCCCTTGCGGATATTATTCGTGCAATATAAACCACACTTTTTGGCATTGTCATCTCTATCACGAAGCTAGACTCAAAATAAGGAAAATACTGAAAAAATTTAAGATTGTTCCTGGCACTGACCTATCAGAACTTTTTTTCTCTAAAGATACAAGTCTTTTTAAGCCCATTTTCGATTTTTTTATCCACAATCAGATAAACATCTAAAAAGAGTGAATTTACATAGCATAGAATCCTCCAAGAGTTCATAACTCCCGCGTGTCCAACCCAGTACTACCAACCGTTAAACTCTGCCCGAGCGAGGGATGCAATCGGAGAGAAAAAAAAACACATGTATACATATATATATAACAAATATAAAACAGCCACGAAAACAACACAAAAACTGCAAATACCCCTACCCAGAAGTGGCACATTCCCCATATAGAGGGAGATAGCCAGAGGAAGGAAGAAGAAGAAGAAGACGAAGAAGAGGCCGATGCGGAATAAATGACTTTTTACCCCCATCAATAGAATTAGGGCGGGACACACCCTAATTCTATTGATTAGGCAGATCTCCTTTCTCTGGAGTCCCATGTTTGTGAACCATGGATTTTTTTTTGGTTCATGTTTGTTAGTAACCCGTAAGCACACCCCTTTTCCCTAAAAGGCAAATGAAGGGATTTCTTATCCATTCTTTTTATCTTTGATTCTAGTATTTTTTCTATTATCCTGGGGGGGGGGGGGGGGCCTCATCATTTTTCTCCGTCCCAGATATATTCGCGTTAACGGCTAGTCTATCTGCCGTCTCGTTAACTACAATGCCTCTGTGGGAAAGACACCAGAGGAATTCGGTTTTACGTCCGTTGGCTGTTATTCTATAGTGAAGAGATTTTATTTCTAATACAGCGGGGTGGCATTTCGCGTTGACTTCAGTCACGCTCAGCGACTCCGAACAGATCAGTATATTTTTTCCGATTTCTCTGTGTTTCATGAAGGTTAGGCTCTCTTCTATTGCCACAGCTTCTGCATCGAAAATGTTCGCGTCCGCAGTAATTTTAAGTTGTTTATTGATGTTAATGGATGGTATGTGGAAAGCAACTCCCATATATCTTCCGCCCTTTTTTTTATCCATCTGTGAAAATTTGGATCCAATCTTTTCATTTGTCCTTTATGTTTTCCGAGAAAAATTTTTGAGCCTTAGCGGGATCGCTTGCAAGAATTAGGGAGCCTATTTCTGTTATTGGTTTAATTGCGATGAGTTGAGGTTTTAGTTGCAATGAGTAGCAAGGAGCTGCAGGAGATTTTTGCATTTTTTGAAGATTTGGCAAGTCCCTGGAGTTTTTTTCCCAGATCTTATATAGGTATGTTTTGCAATACTCCGGGAGTTTTTTCCTTCTCTTGAAGAGTTCGGACAAGAGTTTGAATTTCGGTATTAGGGGATGATTTTGAAATGCCGTACAATCTGTTATGTATCTTGAAGAAAGGATTTCCGCTCTTGAATAGATAGTCATTTCTTTTGATATTTCCCTGAGTATATTACAAGGCGTCGATTGGAAGCATCCCAATATTACTCTTAAGGCTAGTGATCGGCATCTTTCCATGGCCTTCAAAGCGGTTTTGGTTCCTGAGTGAGTACAGATGTGAGTCCATTCTAGTCATGCTCTTATTAGTCCTCTATAGACCATGAGCATCGTATTTGGGTGAGAGCCCCACGATTTATGTGCTAATATTTTTAGGATATTTATGCTTTGATGCACTTTCATTTTCGTGTCCTCGATCATAGCTTTCCAATTTAGCTTTGAGTCTAAGGTTATGTTCCAAGAAATTTGGTGGACTGTGATCTCCGGATCCTAGTTTCTTCAATTTTTATTGTTATTGGCTCTGTGAAATTTTTTTCCTTTGAGAATATCATGAATTTCGTCTTTTGCTTTGCTCAGAGATCGTAAGTCCTCTTTTTTCCATCCAGGGGATTAATATATTCAAACCTTTTTCTAAATCGTTTATGCCCTTGTTAATATCTTTATTTTTTGAAAAAATCACGATGTCGTCCGCGTATTGCAGAATTCGGCTTTTGTACCCGATATATTTTGCTATGTCTCTCAAATATCAAGAGACGCGGTAGCGGCTCGACGCCAAGTATTAAAAGAAAGCGTATAGCGCGAGGCCTACCGCACTCTTATATACGCGAATATGCCGGAAGTGATGACGTCACAGCGACTTCAAACCGATCTCACAGATAAACGGCTGGACCAAACAATGTCAATTTTTCTATTGATTTTTTTTTCGATTTTTCTCTTTCGATTGGTCTCTGTTGCAACAAAATCGACTCGATCCATTCTGAGAACGATGATGTTAGCGAAAAATTTTTGGGAATTTTTCACAAAAGGGGACATTTGTCCCGCTGTGACGTCATCGCGTTTCGTCGTTCGTTTTTCAATTCCAATTTAAATTTGAATTTAACAAATAATGAGATATCTTAGTAATATAATAAATAAATAAAGTGATCATTTTTTTCGTACAGTATATATATATTTATATATATATATATATATACATATATTCACCTTTTTTCATCATTTTTCACTTTTCACCTTATATATTTCATATATTTCACCTTTTTATCTCATATATTCCACTTTCACACATGCACGTATACCTTCTCATATACCTACCCCTATTATGTATATAGATAGATAGATATGGAATTTTACATGCATACCCTTATCGGGTTTTTACATGGGTGGTATTGCTCACAATTTTTCCTCTTTACTCCTCTCCTCTTTCCCACAGTTTTTCCACAATTCCATATTACCACCTGGACCTACATTTTTTACGTGGATTCCGAACCACGGAGAGAGAACAGTTTAGACACTTAGGAAAAATCCATTGGTGTCGGCTGGAATCGAACCCGGTCTCACCGGTTGTGAGCCGGGCGCGTTACCACTGTGCCACTGCCTCCCTCTATTATGTATATATAATATATATTTATCTTTTTCTATTGATTCATTTTCTACCTTATATATACTAAATATACTTAATACATTTAACCTATTTACCTCATGTGGGAAGCGTTTAGTACTTCAAATGTTTGCGTTATGCTAGTTGCCGGGCAGGCAACGCGAAAAGAAAAGAAGGCAGGAAAAACATTAAGAAAAAAGAAGCAGAATACGTCACGCGCTCGGATGAGAAACATCGTTGTTCAATATCTTTTCATTTTCTTTCGTGTTTAATAAATATTCATTACCTTAATATATCTCTCGTTTATTAATCATTCTTTAGTCTTTTCGATTCCTACATTTGGGGGCTCAGCCGGGATCGAAAAAAAAAAAAGAAAAGATCACGAACAACACGCGGTGTGTTTCTCGCGAGTCGAAAAAGTCGAAAAAAAAAGGGAAGAGAATCAGTCACGTCGGAAGTCGTATTGGTGCAGCGAATCGTGAAGTGTGAGTCGAAGGTTGAACGTACAGAAGGGTACATCGCGGAAGTGCCGCGAGTGTAACCGGCCAAGTTGGTGCGTATCGACGGGCTGCCGAACGAACGTTTGTGCGAAAGGACGTGCGGTTCAAAGTTGAAGTGCAAAGACAGGGACGAATGTTCAGGACACCGATAAAACAAAAAAGCGCGGAC
>JACEOJ010000122.1:36145-58541 GCA_013761285.1 Campoletis sonorensis
AATAATGAAGGAAACGGAAAAAGGTAGTTTGTTTCTCGGCATCTCAAAAGGCAGTCAACTTAATAATAACTTAAAATAAACTAATTTGCGAACGGCTACGGTATTTCTAGGCTCGAGCGGGGTTCGTCACAATAAAACATAAATAACGAAATCGGCGCTTAAAAACAATAATAGAAAAATAAATAAAATGTAATTATATCTACGCCAAATGAGTCTCCGAAAAGGGCACCAGCCGAAGTAGCGACGATTGGAGACCGATACAGGACCGTAAACCCGGTCCACTGGTCGACAACCATTCGTACGAGTGACGTGGCCAAAAGTTACGTCACAATATATTGTATGGAGCAATCATAACCCTTCCTAACCTCACTTTATGAATGTATACGGGTGATCCCAATTGAATTACATGAATGTGCATGAATGCTATTTTTTTAATTGAACAGTGTCAGCTACTCGCATACAATACCCAAAGTTCATCGCGTAAATTGTTGCTGTTTAATTACTACAATTATAAAATTAATAAATAAACTTAATTTAAATATCAAGCCCCCGCTCACCAGTTAAATATAAGTTCTACATAACTCTCTTGAGTTTTCTCGCTTGGATATACGTGGGTAGAGTCGATACTCACCGATGCGGACGTAATTGGATCGATCCCTACTCGGACATATTGCTTTTTTATTACCAAAATCGCATAATAAAATTTCGTAAATATGGTAATTATAAATAACTTATCTCGCAGAGCCAAAAAAATTATTTTTGATTATGGACAACGCAGTATTGCTGAGCGGAAAGAACGACTCGCATGGCCCTGGAGAAAACATAAATCAGTCACACCATGTTCTGGCTCTCCACCCGATCCTGAAAAGAGATTAGAGAAGAAAACTATGCACCATCGTTGGAGAAAAAGACCAAACGATGCTGAATTGTTCTTGCTCCGCATTTCCAACGCGTTTCAAAACTATTCAGAATAAGATGGACGAAAATATTTCTCTGCGCAGGCTGAAATGGCTGGAAAAATATCGGCGCAGCAATTCGCTCTGGCTCTAAACTTAGACGATCCTCCCCTAGTCGCAAGATGTAAATTGTACGCTTGACTGAGTATAATGCAACTGGATAACCTGAGAATCCCGAGAACCATGATTCGGGCTATCTTCAAGGTTGCTGCATGTTGATCAAAAAGACGTTTTATTGCAAAATATGTGTCTGGGTGTTCGGGTAAAACTGCGTTGTTGCTAAAAACTCCGAAGGGAGCAGATGGATACATTCCAGAAATGATGAAAAAAAATGTAAATAGTAATGTTTAGATAATATTTTAAGAAATTGGAAAATCCAATTTTGTACAATTTTGTACACTTGTAAATGAATAAGAAAATCTATCGAAGAAGAGCGAATACTGAAAAATGCGCAATTGAGGAGCTCGCAAATGAAATATTCCAATTTCGAATTTCAGTGTTTTGTATATATTTTTTCTTGTCTCAAGGTCATGCTGAATTATAAATGTGGATTATTAGTAGTAAGTCTTCAATTTGTCGAAACTTTACATTTTCGTATTTTTGCGCAGTTTTTTTGTTTTAACGCGGCTTTCGTTTTGATTCGTGTTGTAGGAGTTTGTTAGAAAATTTGCGCGCATGACGATGTAAAAGTCGATAACTTTACGAGTCGTTTCCAATGAGTGTTCCGTACACCCGACGAGTGGTAAATTCTTTACTTCGGAAATCCGCTCCAAAACTTTTCGAATCGAATCCAATTGAATACCAAACTTTCCGATGACATCCAGAACAGCTGCTTCCATGATTTCGGTCAAACGAATCAACGATCCGCTCGGTCGAATTAACCCTCCAAACCGTTCCATTAGATTGATGGCTGTTTCGTTTGGATTCTCGTCTCCTTCTTCCGCTTTCAACGTCGTGAAACACTGCTGGCATTTTAATTTCCTCATCATCGTCCGTACAACAAAGCCAGCGATGTACTTCGGGACTGGTTTGCGTCACATCGTAGGTGTGGTCATGCACGGTGTCATTCCAAGTGGACGAATCCATCGCGAAACTTTCTTCGTAATCATGATCACGCATGTCATCGATGGTTGCCAACCAATAGCAGCGAGGTTTGCCAGCAGCAGCAAGCGAGTTATTTGTTTGCATGAGAGTCTCCAATAACTCCGATCCATCAACATTGCTTCCTCTTGGTGGTTTTACCAGGGAATAACTGCAAAGCAGTCGGAATGTCTGCGCGAAAAATCTAGGATCTGGATGATCATTACTGCCCCCTGCATTTCGCATCATTCCAAAAATTCGCTAAAAAGAAAAAAATTCATTGCATTGCATGAATTCCTTTTAGGGTCCAAAGATTATAATTTCATAAGTTCATTCCAATAAGGTCTATGAGTTCCAGCATTATTTTTATATCTACAATATGGATTTAACCTAGAGAAAAATATTTGCAACTTGCAACCTGCCTTCAGAGCGTCTTGATTTAAGCGCGATGTCATGAGATAATCGAAATCGCTTTCCAAGTGAAGGATATACACAATTTCGCCGGGTCGCTGCCAAGGTCACTTTCAAGCCTTTCATGGTACTTGTTGAGATAGGTATCTCTTTACCGAGTACCGATTTCTCCCAATCTTCCAAGTACTGAAGGAAGCTTAAAATTACCTGGTAGGCAGGGGAGGAACAACGGGAAAATAGTTATTATTGGAAAACAGAAGGACGAACACAATTGATAAAGCGATTAAAACATTCACATCAATCAGAATAAAACTGTGCCGAAAAACAAAAATGCGACAGGAAAATTATGGAAGTTTTCCAGGGACACGATGCGGGAAAACTGCACATCAAAAAGAAACGAAGTATGCTGCGAGAAAAAAAAAAGAAAACGATTTGATATTGCCGACGCAATATTATAAAAGGACCGGGACCTCCACTTAGGATCGCTCCAACCAGGACTCCAGAGCTCGGTTATTTGAAAAATTCATGCAATAGCAAAATTCAAACAAAGTTTCCCAAGCAAACCACAATCACACCGAACACATTGACGGCGATTCTTTCGTTACCAGCATAAAGATGGACAGCATTGCGAATGGGCTCCTTGTACAATAGAACTAAAGCGAATGGAATGTTTTGCGGTTGATTTATTCGAAACAGTTTCAATTCCCGGAGCTCAGCAAGCAAGACGGAAAACCTAGAAATTACGACGATTTGAAAACCAATGAAGGGAAGACTGAGCCGTCACGAAGCCGGGTTGTGACCTCGAAGAGAACTGAAAATAATTTCTCATTACAACATCTTCTTATATGAACAGTATACAACGATTTCGACGGTGTATTATGTTTGCATCATTGATGTTTTTAAACAAGAAGAACATTTCACGAAAATTGCAATATTGCGTTTTGTTATTACGCAAGGTAAGTGATTACGTGTACGAAAAAATTACTCGACATCATTTTTTAAAATTTGTAAGTATCCAAGTGTGATTGATTATAAATGCACATATTCAATGTTTAATAATCCTATCTGATTACTTCAATATTCAGGGATTACAAGTGATAGCTTTCTTTTATGACAGCTCTCGGATAGACGGAGTGCAGTTTGCGGAGTGCGAGACATCATCGCTGTTATTAAGTCGTCGACTCTCTTGCAAAATTTTCTGGTCGGCTCCGAATCTTTCAGCTGTGGGTCCGTACTTTGATATATTTCCATAGCAGCTTGAATGGATGACGAGAATAACTGAAAATATTTAATAAATATTCATTGCTTCGTCTATATGTCGGAATATAATTTTTTTTTATAGACAAGAACGTGAAGTTTTTCAATATTTTCAGGATTCCTGGAAGTAAATGATTATTGCAGCAAGACGCTGTAATTGGAGGTAAGTCATCGTCTACGTCCGTCGTAAGTACACTGGGATAAGTCTATAGCACTAATTAGAATTTTGCAATTCATTACTGCATTCTAATATGATTCTGTACTTGAATTTGAGTAATGTATCAGCATTTGACGGGTTCAGCAAAAGTATCCCACAGTTGAATTGTATTTCAGGATGTCTCAAATATGTACCTCGAATGCTAGTGGCACGTTCATTTTCTGATATCCTACCGGATTCAGATGCGCGGGTGTTAGCCGAAATGCCAATTATAAATTGGGCTTCGAGAAATTCTCGCACCGTAATAGGGCTTCCCAATGCTCTTTTTT
Source organism: Campoletis sonorensis (assembly GCA_013761285.1). Lineage (NCBI taxonomy): Eukaryota > Metazoa > Arthropoda > Insecta > Hymenoptera > Ichneumonidae > Campoletis > Campoletis sonorensis. The sequence goes on from JACEOJ010000122.1 coordinate 40,336, forward strand.
CACCACTCCATCTGGTGTCTGAAATGAAAAAGTTTTTTTTTTTTAAGGTTGCAGGTGGATGACAATTTTTATATTTTAATTGAAAAAGTTCTTATTATTTAATTTGAAAAGTTCAAAGTTCTTACTTTAGAAAAACGATTCTTAATCACGCCGGTTCGGAAGCATTTTATCAAATGGGGAAAATCTGAAATCATCGGCAATCTCTTATTTTCGTCGCAAGGATGTTGGCAACTCAAGTTCCTGTCATTAATGCCGAAAATATTCCAGACACCACGATTCCATTGTGCTCCATCTGTAGTTACTGCGTCCACATGGAATCAGCAGTTCGACGAGAGAACGACACACTCCAAAATGAGTTTGTGCAGCACCACACTCGTGACTGAATCCTTACTGAGGAAACACGCCAGAGCTTGGACCCATTTGCCTCTAAATGGCTGAAACATGAAAACGAGTGCGTGGTCTGCTCTCGTATTTTTCTTATCGTCTGGACTATGTTTCCCAAGGTCAACGAAACCACTAAACTGCATAGTTTGACGGTCGAAAAAAATTGCTTCGCTCAACTTCATTTCGTCGACTAGGAGAACACCTGAAACAAGCAATTTGTAAAAAAAATCAATCGCACTTCGATACTGTACGTAATAATGAAACTTTCGCAATGCACAAAAAAGTACGCAAGGGAAAATCATATAATTCAGTGCAGACGTTCTTACAGACAGCGGTTTGAGTTGTGGAACATCAGACAAAGAGGGTACTGCCGAATGTAAAAAGATTTCCGAGAATAATAAAACTTTTGGCCTTCATAACAAAAATCTTCTCAAAAATTGTCACACTCCATTGAGACAAAAAGAAATGAAATCATTGCAACATAGCCAAGAATTCATAAATGAGTGGCCGAATTTCACGAAGAAGGATTCCAGCATGAATTTCCCGAATGTCAATATTTCAAAGGCTCTGCAAAAACAATGCAAAAACTTGGCGTGCATGGTTAATTAAAAAAGCCCGGGAAGATAAAGAATCCATGTAAAAGAGAGGCCGACAAAACGAAACAACTGCCCAATATAGAATTTTCATTTTGTTTTTTTTTGCTTTTATCTCAAAAATCGAAATCTTTTCAATTCAAATCTTGTCAAGACTATGATTGATTTTACGACTTTATGAAATAAAAATTCAGTTTTTTTGGTGGGACGACCCGCTTTGCCTGACGGTTCCGCTTTGCCTGGTTCTCCAGAATTCGAAAAATGATTATTAATTACGCAAACACAAGAAATTTTCGGCGAATATGGAAATATCGTCGCGGAAAGAGAACAGAGTAAACATCGAACTTTTAGGACGAGCCACAGATAGGTGCCTAAAAAGTATAGGATGGAAGTCTCCAATATAGAAAACTTCAATAAGATTTCGGATGCTCCTTTTTTTCTAATACCTGACGTCATGCTGCTACTTTGCGCGTGCACATGGAGACTTCTGATAAGAACAATGAGGCAGCCCTTCGCCGAACTTTTTACTTAACCATGCACGCCAAGTTTTTGCATTGTTTTTGCAGAGCCTTTGAAATATTGACATTCGGAAAATTCATGCTGGAATCCTTCTTCGTGAAATTTAACCACTCATTTATGAATTCTTGGCTATGTTGCAATGATTTCATTTTTTTTTGTCTCAATGGAGTTTGACAATTTTTGACAAGATTTTTGTTATGAAGGCCAAAAGATGGTTCGCACTAAAGAAAAACTTTCCAACTGAGGTTGCGATTTTTTAATGCTTGGCGTCTTTTTTTTACTTTTATAAAGTATTTTTCCACGGATTTCACTTCTTTTTGGAATGCAGAATATTTATCAAATTTTTTTTTAAATAATGGAGGGATTATTTGTTCTGGAGAGACGATAAATCTCTTCAAAAACTTCCGTCGACAGCCGTGGTGAATGTCTTCAAATATCTCGACAAGAGTCCTGATCAATCCTTCGAAAAACTCTCGTCCAGACCCTTGTGCAATCTCTTAGGGAAACCTCAAAGAGACTCGTGATCGATCCCTTAAAGAAAACTAAAGGACGCCCTTAGTCATTAAAAAAATTCCGTCGCGACCCCTTAAAAATCCCGTCCAGACTCTTGGCCAATCTGTCAAAAAAAAACCAAGTCGAGATTCCTAGTCGACCCCTTAAAAAATCCCGTCCAGACTCTTGGCCAATCTGTTAAAAAAACCTAGTCGAGATTCATAGTCGATCCCTTAAAAATCCCGTCCAGACTCTTTGTTTAAAAAGAAAAATAAATTCATATGCATGATAATTGTCCTTGTAATAAAGATAATAGTCCAGTTCTCCGAAACTCCTTGTACACTCATTAAGTATAACGTGAATGTAGTTAGATCAAGCATATTTGCATGTTTCGTAAAAACACTTGACATGATCAAGGCGTTGCCATGACACCTGGAAATCAATAGTTAGATTTTTTCTTCCTCTTGTATCTGACGTGCACGAAGAAAGTGAATATCTCGAGCTAAAAAACCAAGAAGTTCCCCTGGTTTCTCTCGTGGCAGTGCAACGAAGACGATATCGGATTGTATCTACCTCTGCAATTCAGACTTCATGATTTTAGGTATTCATTTTGATTGATTTATCTTTGACTTTGTGACTAAATTGGACGTGATGATTTTAGTATCATAATGAGGTTTGATAATGGCTGGTGATGGCCGCGGTTGGTTACAATTACGTTGGTTGGCAAATATATTGGCTTACATGGTCGCGGTTTGACAAATGGTCGCGGGAATTATTTCACGATTGCGAATAATTCAAGGGTCAGTTATCACAGCGAATCATGCATCTGGGTTTTATTTACGTTGTAGTTTTTTTTGTTAGTATTTCGTGGAACATCACAAAGTCATTAATATTTTCGACTTCATCATTTTAGAGTCCGATGCTGACGATTCCCATTGGTGTCAAATTTCCATGCATTTGACCTCCATGGTCATAATCAAAGACTCGTATGAAAATCATTATCTGCCGCAACACTCTTGGCCAATCTGTTTAAAAAACCTAGTCGAGACTCATAGTCGACCCCTTAAAAAATCCCGTCCAGACTCTCGGCCAATCCTTTAAAAAAGTCTCGGCACGATTTTTGGTCGATCCGTTGAAACGAGTTTCGACGAAAAGTTTGGATGATTCTCTTGAAATGCCGTGGTGACATTTTTTAGGAATCCCATGAAAAACATCTGCGTGACGCTCCTACTTTATCTCTTAGAAAACTGTTGTCGATACCCCTTCCGTCAATCACTTTAAAATATCTCGGCGAGAGTCATGATCAACCCCTTAAAAAATCCCGTCCAGATTCTTGGCCAATCTGTTAAAAAAACGGTGGTGAAACTCTTACTCTACCCCTTAAAAAATCCCGTCCGGACTCTCAGCCAATCTGTTGTAATAACCGCGTCGAGACGCTTAGTCTTGCCCTTAAAAAATCCCGTCCATATTCTTGGTCAATCCCTTAAAAAAGGTCCGGTGAGATTCTGGGTCAATCCGCTAAATAAAATCACGGCGCTACTGAATGAATATATTTTTTTATTAATTTTAATTGAATTAAATCAAGAGATTTAAGATAATCCAAAGAAATAGAGTGAGCGCGGTAGAGCGAGAGAGATAGCACGATGCGCTGACGCGGCAGAGCGAGAGAGACAGCGCCATAGGCGCGCCGGCGGTAAAGGGAAAGAGAAACCCGATGTAGTCTGTCTCTCCCGCTCCGTGGCGCGCGGAGAGTGGGGGTAGCCGCGTTCAGTGGAGCGCGTGACGTCACAGGCCGAAAATGTCCACCAGTCTCGCAAAGGACGTATGTCCAAACGTAAACAAGCGCGACTTACACCCTTCCGACTCCAAGAAACTGTGAGGAACAGAAAGCGTCCCAAACCTCGCGACCAAAATCTCCAATGTCAGATTTCTTTGCATTGGCTAAACGGATTCTTTTCCGCCAAGGACCATTCGAAAGATAAAAAATCATAGAAAATTCAAATCTAATATGAGATTTTTCCCTCAACCCGTTTCCCTGTGAAGACGATTTAAAGTTTCTGTGACGTCATAAAACCCCTATTTTACTGTATAAAATAAGAGTACGGCAGCTCTCGCGCTACGCTTTCTTTTTAATACTTGGCGCCGAGCCGCTGCCGCGTCTCTTGATAATCATACCTCGTTTTGAAGCAATGTCCATTCGTTCTGCCTTCTTTTTCAAGCATTCGAAAACGGGTTGCTGAAACCCATAGGCTGATGCACTGATTTTTTGAATATACCTATTCAAAGTTTTTCGCGTAGGTAGCGGCAAAATTTCCCTGTCGCGAAGGTGTTTATACAACGAGGCATTCTTAACTCGCATCAGTAAACATTCATACACCCATTGGATTGTGTATCGACGCCTGTTGCCAGACTTCACCTTCGAGGCCTCAAAACAGGTTCGGATAGCCTGCTGTTGCGTTTCCGGAAGGCTGGCGATTTTTTGTTCTAGGATATGGTCTCCCACTGCAGCACATTTTTTTGTCAGCCGACTGACATCGGCCATCAAATTCGCAGTCTGTTAACAATTACAGACCTCAAATACCGACTCTCAATTGACACACTTCAATTTGAGCGCGGCATTAACACGTTGGGGCAATTTCTGCCGTGCCCTGTGTACCAGTGACCCAGTGTGTCAGCAAAGAGTGAAATTTTTGTACATTACCCTCTTTTGCAAGCGAAGAAACTTTCGTCGAGCTAATTCTGCAGCGCGTTTCGAAGCTGCGTATTTTTTTTCAAATTTCTCTCCTTCCGTCGTTGCAACAGTTATTCCGGAGTTTTCGACAACGCAAACACCTGGGGCTTCTTTGAGTCCGCTTGTACTCTTCATCCGTTCCGAGAATGCCTCCACATCGACGATCGAGCCTAAGTAAGGAAGTTTGGTTCAATATTCATTTCCACAGCGGGATTAACGATAACAATTTTGTACGCAATATATAGAAAAGCAGAAATACCTTTCACTTTCGATGCCTGTCCCCATGCAAATTGTGAATTCCTTCATTGCCTTCATGTACCCAGTGACATCAGCGAAAGTAGAAATGATGTCCAAGAATATTACCGCACCTGCATTTGCACGAAGCTAGAAAGGTGTATATAATCATTTATAAAATAGATATTATGAACGAGAACGGGTTTTTCTAATAAAGTTTCGTGCATAATTACATGTAACGACATATCCGGAGAAACCACGAGGTGTTGACGAACAGAAAAAGCGATCGGAATGAGATTAGTCAATACGATGTCAAATCCATCCTGAGTCCAGGCCCAGGCCTCTGGCAAACATCCTGCACTCAATACCTTCTTGACATCAGTGATTGAGATCCTCGGAGTACCCTGTTCATCTTCGGAAGCGATCTCATCATCGAGGAATTGTCCTTGCATTGTCTCGCATTCCATGCTGTGATCGTCGGTTGGAACATTGTTACCATTTCTTATGTTTTTTTCGTGCTCCGGAGATTCGACACGTGCTGTAGTCACCGTACACTCCAGAACGCCACTGTCACGTGGAACGTCCGGTTTCGCACACAAAAAGTTCTAGAATATTAAATTTAACCACATATACAAGCCGAGATAAAAACAGATTTTATTTGATAATGCGGGTGGAGGAATGAAAAGCAAGAATAGATGAAATCTTGAATGCGTCGAAAATAATGTTAGATTGTAAAAAATATATCGCAAAATGCGATTTGACACGTAATACTCCATTTGAAGGTATTTATACACTCTTCGTACGAAAACATGACAAAATTGGCAATGCTTACCTCACGACGTTGCATAACGTCTTCTCCAAACGATAGAGCGTTTTCTTCCAGCCGTACAGCTCTTGATTTCGAAGGTGCAGCATCTCGACCGAATGGCACAGCATCTGGTTCCAGTAGCCAGTGGTCTCGTGGAATGATGCTTACCGTACCATCGGATAATTTCAGCGTGTCAGCCTTCCTAATATATTTTGCTGGAAAATGAAGCTCGCAAATGGACTGATTTGGTTTCAGACTGCATCCGAGACTCTTACTCCAGGCGCTGAGCTTCACATTGCACTAAATTGGAAAAACATCACAAGTGATTAAAATTGCACCAATGAACCGAGAATTTTTACTGAATCCTTTATTCAGTGAATATTCTCGTTATATAAAAACTGCAGTCTTGAATCCCAGACTAAGCGAGCAAAAATGGGTATCGGCGATGGTAACGTTTTCATATTGAACGAAATTCTTTACCTTAGGCACTGAAAAAATTGAAAGCTGTCGCAACCCTAACTTCTTTCGCTCAGCACACACTTTATATTTTCCACTATTGCAACCTGGGACGACACAGATTTTTCCCATTCTGAGGAAAAAAAGGTTGAAGGGTAACACTAGGAGAGATCAATGCCAAAAATGATATTGAGAATAATGGTACCTCGCGAGTAAAAGAAATACTGGGGAGATAATTTCCGGGTAATATTTAAAAAGTTTTAATTTATTTAGAGTACGTATAACCTCAAAATCAAACACAGACACCTGTTGCGATCGTAAAAATTTGTTAATTATTTGTGCGCATGCGTCAAAGGTCAGCTTCACGGTATGGACTATTAATATTACTATGTATATCAGTAATTTCCGTCCGGCGCGCTGCAAGTGGCACAACCGGGAACTATTGCATAAAGGATTTTCAGGCACGTTGAACCACGTATTGGCCCTATGCTGTGTCCACAACTTCTCTCTAGTCTCCCTGGTTTTGTTATACAGAGCTTGAATTGTGGGTCGTAAACCGTTGATCATTCTTATTTTGCTCCATACTTGTTTTATTGCCATGTCTATTGACAGTGACTCCTCAAATCGACGAAACGAGGAGCTTTTTTCTTCTTTTAATATTTTTTTTGTTTTCTTGTCTGCTTCCGACCATGCTATTAGGTTAATTTCGTTTTTGTTGTTTTTGTATTCTTTAAAGGCTTGTTTCCGCTCTTTTACTGCCTCATCGCATCTTTCGTTCCACCAGATTTTGTAGTTTTTATGCGAGACATTGCTCGGGTTTCCTTTTATTTTGGCTCCAGTATTTAATATGGTTGATTGAATTTTTTCACTTAGCTTTGAGTATGTATTGAAAATTTCGTTTGTTGTGACGTTTATCAGAATATTTATGGTGTCTAGCTTCTTGGTAAATTTTTTCTAGTCGGTCGAGTTGGTTTTCAAAGCAGGTCTGCTTGGTTTGTTTTGGTATGTTTGTCCGTGGATTGTTATGTTCATTACCGCATGGTCACTGCCGTGTAGATCGTCTGTGACATCAGAGTCACATGCAAGGGAGAGAGTTGCGTTTACGATTGTCAAATCTATTGCAGTTGAGGGTCCTGTGGTACGGTTGTAGTACGTAGGACATCCATTGTTGATTATGGTGAAATCGAAGCTGTTTACTGCTTTGTTTAAGTTTCTTCCTGCTGCGTTCCAGTAGTTACTCCCCCACATTGGAGAGTGTGCATTGAAGTCTTCTCCATTTGCCAGGAAGTTGAATATAATGAATTCCATATTTGTGTTTTTATTGGTAGTGTGGGACCTCTAGTGGGACCTTAGTACTATTAGATTTTTGGGCCTGTTTGTATAGATTTCGGCTGCTATTATTTACAGGTTCTTCCATTCCAAGGGGTGTTGGATATTGGCAGCACTCTATATTTAATTCCTTTTCTTATACCGATTGCGACACCTCCTCCGGTTTGTTCTCTCGCTCTGTCTTTTCTTATTAGGTCGAAGCCTGTTATTTAAAAATTACTATCTTTTTTGAGCCATGTCTCAGATAAGAGGATTATTTCTCGTCCTTCTGTGATGCCCGGTATCCCATGTGTTTTGCCCACTATACTTCGTGCGTTCCAATGTGTTATTTTAATTTTTTCACCCACGATAGATGAGAGTATAGTTGTATTTTAATTTCTCGTATTGTGGTCCTATGTGCGAAAAAAATGGACGCGAGGAAAAAGCGGAGACTCATGTCCTTATGTATCGCATTGGATATTGCAACCCTGTTGTATTGGGGTTGTCATCTCCATGTCCATATTGTGTAGGTTTCTATCGTGGGATAATTAACTGTTCCGGTTGTTGTTTCCGTGTTCGTGAGGCTTTCTCTTCTGTAGTTAGTTTCGTCACGAAGTTTGTGATCGACTTCCTTAGTGATGGATCGACCTCTACATTGGTTATGGCTGATTCGGTTACTAGTTCCTGTATTTGGTTAGAGTGTTCTTCCTCCAGTATTTCGATGGATCTTTCCGTCGTTTGTTGGTTCTTTATAGATTCCGTTCCTTGAGTTCGTTGGTGCTTAGTTTTTTTGTTATTTCCGGCGTGTTTTCTGTTTCGTCTAAGGGCTGATCCAATTGAGTTGTTTTCTATCGGATTTTCCTTTTTGTTAGCTGTGCTTTTTAGTGTTCTTTCCTGGCGTGTTTCTCTCTGTTCCTCTGGGGAGACTGAGCGACCTCTAATGGAGGAAACTCTGATGCTGGTAGGCTCTCGTAATTATTTTGTGGAATTATCCACTCGTTTCGGTTTTGATCTTGTGAAAGTCCTTTGTGTCGTTAGATCCAGGTTTCGGCTCTATATAATGTATGTATTTTATTTTTTTCGATTGCTTGGGCTGCTTCCTCTTTATCGACGTTTTCATGAGCCATAATTTTATATAGGATTTTCTCGCTGATTAACGCGAGGCAGTTTGGGTCCGAGGCCTGATGGTTACCTCCACAGTTAACACATGTCGCTAACGTGCTGCTACATTCTTAGATTGGAGACTGGCCTGAAGACTATAATGGTTTGTTCTCATCCTGGTGATAGTGACAATGGAATGGCGATCAAGGCGTTTCAGACCAGAGAACCATGGTTTGAAGTAGTTGAAAAATTGTTGGAAATAAAGAGTACCTTTGGTTAAACCAAAGTTAACGAGAGTGCGATTGGAGGATTCATTGCATTGCTTTTTAGCTAAGGAGAAAAAGTCAGAGGCGGGAAGGCGGATTAAAATAGGAATGCCACTCGAAATGGCTTCTTTTGCGAGATCAGCTTTTTCGTTGCCGGGGATGCCTACGTTAGCGGGAATCCACGTGAGAGAAATGTCAAGATGAAGTTGGACTGCTCTGCAAAGAGCTAAGTGTATTTTTATGATGATAGGCGAACTGTTTCGGATGAGCGGAATTGTTGAGATGGCGTGGAGAGAACTGAGGGAGTCTGTGAAAATGTGGGTCTTGGAAATGTTATTGTCGATAACGAAGTTGATTGTATGAAGAATGGCAAGGGCTTTAGCAGAGAAAATTGAGGCTTGTGAAGAAATTTTGAACTTTAAGGAAATGTTCAAACGAGGGCAGTAAATAGAGAAACCCGCGTTATTACTCGGATCAGACTTGGAGCCATCTGTGTAAAAATATATTGAGTCGGTAGGAGAGAATGTCGAAAGAAATTCGGAGAGAGGAGAGGCGGAGTTTTTTATGGTTACACCTGGGGCGATGTCGATCATTAAAGGTGGAAGGGATGAAGAAGGAGAAACCGTGTAGATGAGAGGAAAAGAGGAGGACTCGATGGAGTTTTTATGGCAAAGGAGGCGAATTTGAGAGACGTTTGTGACTGCTTGAGAGTGTCTTAAAGAGAGTGTGATCAGAGCCAGATTTGTGAGGAGAGGGTGGTTGCGGAAAGCTAGAGTTCGGAGAATGTATTTGTCGCAGAGAAATTGGAGACGGAAGTCGAGAATTGGTTCTTTTGCTTCGGCTAGAACGACGTTGTTGAGAGTGGAATCTCGGAGTCCCCAGCTGAGACGGAGAGCCCTGCGTTGGATGACTTCAAGTTCAGGAGTAAGAGGGTGGGTTTTAAACGGAATAATAAATGAGCCGTATTCTATACAGATTCTGATAAGAGCACGATATATAGAGATGAGGGTAGAGGGATCTGCTCCCCACCACGTAGTGCGTAGGCACTTAATGATGTTAAGCAGCTTCGAGCATTTAGAGAGGAGGTTTGAGAGGTGAGGAATCCACGACAGACGTTGGTCAAAAGTGATGCTGAGAAATTTAGCGGTTGCGCAGGTCGGTACACGGGTGGAATCAATTGTGATGTTATAGGAGTCCCGATTAATGGGTTTGCGAGAGAAAAGTATGAAATTTGATTTGGAAGTGTGATATCCCGGGCTTAGTGTGTAAGAGACTCACAGGTATGCGAGCGCCTATACACGACACCGGCCATGGTAAGCGAGCCATGTGTAAGCCGCGTCTCGTGATAGGGGATAGTACAGACAGAACTACCGCCGAGTATAGTCACCTATAACTCTCTGAAAATAAATGAAACCTACTCCGTACGTCCCGAGTGTAATTATTCCACAGGAAGGTTCGATGGAGAGTCCTAGGGAGTGAAGGTAAGGAGAAATATTGTCGAGACTATGTTGTACGGATTGGATAGCTTCTTGTGGAGAGACAGCGGACGAAAAAATAACGACATCGTCAGCAAACTGAAGACAGAAGCTAGCAGGATGCTTCAAGTGCTGCTCAAGTGAGTTCGTGTAAATGATATAAAGGAGGGTGCTCAGAATACATCCTTGCGGAACTCCTTTAAGCGAGTAAAAAGGGCCTTGTGTTTTCGCCTGCGATGGAAAAACAGTTACAACGGAAGGAGGTAAGGTTGAAGATGAATTTACAATAAGTCCACGGAATGCCGAGAGATTTTAGACATGAACAAAGAATGCCTGGATTTACATTATCGAAGGTACTGGAAATGTCGAGGAAAATACATGCGCTGTATTTGTTGGAGAGAAAGCTGTCATATATTTCAGTACTTAGCATGGATAAGTTGTCAGTACAGGAGCGCGATTTGCGAAAGCCAAATTGGGAGTTGGCGATAAGAGAGTTGCTTTCAAGCCATTGGACTAACCGAGAATGAAGTAGTCTTTCCATTAGTTTTAGAAGACAGGGGGCTAAGGAGATTGGACAGAATTTGCCTGGAGAAGATTTGGGAATAAAAAACACTAAGAAGTTGTGCCATTGCTTCGGAAAGAGGCCGCGAGAGAGAAAAGAATTGTATATGTCAAGGATGAGAAGCAGAATTGGTTTCGGAAGTTTGGAAATAAATAGAAAATCTATTTTGTCGATACCCGGAGCAGACTTGGTATTGTTTTTGCAGATGGCGGCATGGAGTTCTTGAAAGGAGAAAGGTATGTCGAGATGAGGAGCATCCTGGAATTCGTTGGGAAAGGAAGGGTATGAGAATGAAGGAGGACAGAAGGTAGAGATGAGTTCTGTGAGCTTTTTGTGGGTGTCGATGTTGGAGGAGGAGAAGAAGGGTTGTTGAGATTTCTGTGACCAGAGCGTTTGATTTTGGACCATATTTTCATAAGTCTCCGCAAATTAAAATATTTTTATGTGTGTTGAGGGAGTTCAATAGACGGCTCCAGTCGCGCATGTTTATACGGGCAGTTGGAGGTTTATGGAGAGAGAGACGATAGTGAGAGGCCCTAAAGAGGTGGGAATCGACATCGCGAGAGTTTCGATGTGGTTGGGAGAATGAAAAATGGTATCGATAGTTGAGAAGGGAATGTTTTTTTTAAGACAGATGGTGAGGCCGCCACCTTTTCGAGAGTCACGATTTTTGCAAATTAAATAAAATTCTGTACGATTATGTCGTTTTATTTTGAACAAGCAATAATTTTTTTTGGTAAAAAAAACAATTCACACACGCTTCACTCACTTCACACGCACTCCTTCATACCCAATTCGTCTTTACGTTCGTTTTGGATTTACAATTCAGTCTCAAGATACAAGTTTCGTGGAGAATTTCGTTTGATAAATAACAAGAATCGTTTATCTTATTTTTGGAAATTTCCCACGTTGGCTCTTTCCTTTGTTCCGAGGTCTGATAATTCTCTGTGCTGGGTAATTTCGTCTCGTTTTTTGTCTTCGAAGGAAGATTGCTTTGGAGTTCTAGATTTGCCTGGCCAGGACGAGTCGAGAATTCGAGGGCGATACCAGAGAGTAGATGCGATGTTGATTAGTTGAAGACCCCAGAACGAAAGAGGAAGAGCTCTGGTCTCACTCATCGATCTCGTTATTAATTTCTAGGGTGGGGATTGGCGTGTCGAAATGTCGATTCGGCGAAACAGCTTCGAGAAATCGAAGCTGGATAATCGATAAGGATTCTATCGATCATTGTTCGTTACAAGTCATTGAGCCTGATAGAAGAGGCGTGCGAGAGCCAGGTCTCACAGAGAATAATGACATCGAAAGAGTAAGCTATTTGTGAAAGCACTCCAATTTTATTGCGGAGACTTCTACAGTTGCATTGAAGAATTTTTAAGGATTTATTGAGAGCCATGAAGGGGAGGAGTGCGTGTTTAAAGAAGGGAGTTGAAAGTTGCTAAAACGGGGGTGATTTTGTCGGAAAGGCCCAGCGATTGTAAAGCTGGCATGAGTTGCTGAGATATTACTTGGAGGAGGAGGAGAACAATGTTAGTGATTACGAGATTAGAATCCGGAGACGATTGGTTTTGAGAGAGAGCAAATCCATTTTCGAATGGAATTTGGGAGCGGCCGTTTGGAGATATAAAAAGGTCCGAGTGTTCCGTGTGGACGAAAGGAAGAGGATTTGGGGATATAGTTAAGATAGGTTTGGAGTTGTTGCGGTGACAATGAAGGGATGCCGTTCGCAGGGGGTTTGAGGCGATGAGGTTAGGTTGAGAATAAGAATAATAGTGAGAGTGAGAAGAGCTTGAGGAGCTCGGGAGAAGAGATTGAAGCGAGTCTATTTAAGTGGACGATGGCCTTGAAGTTTGGCGGCCGTCACTTGGTTATAAGGAACCGTTTGTATCCCTGCCCGGGAGGGGGGCCGTAAGATGTGGCCATGGGATAAAAGTTAGTCGAAGGTAGCGGAGGGAAATATGCAAGAGAAGAAGGAGCACGACTAATAATGCTCAGAGGTGGCGAATTGGAGAGGAATTGTCTGGCTTCAAGAAGCGAAATGTTTTTTCTGCAGCTGTGGACTTGATAGCTTTTTCGTGGAGGAATGCGGGACAATTTTTTGAAGTATGCAGGTGTTCACCTTTGCAATTGGCGCATCGAGAAGTAGTGTTGAGATTAGGACACATTTCGTTTGTGGGATCGTGTTTTTTTCCACCGCAATGAATACAAGTAGGATGGCTTTTGCATTGTGAGGAAACGTGGTTAAATCTAAAACAAGAAAAGCAAATCTTGACAGCGGCAAGCCGTGGATCGACTGGATGGCGGACTTGAAAGAGAGAGACGGAATCTGGGCGAATGCGTCCCTCAAATTTGAGGTAGATCGATTGGGTGGGGCTTAATTTGGAAGTGCCTTCGGATGTGATTTTGCGATTTTGGCGTCTGACGTCGAGGATGCGGCAAGGTGATATTATATTTTCCAAGATTCCAAGTTCCTTGGAGAAGTCCAATGGGACACCTCTAATTAAACCTTCACAAGAGAGAAAAGAAGCTGGTGTGAAGGCAATTAGTTTTTGGCGATGAGTTCGGGGATGGTAAGGGTTTGTTTAGCTGTTGTAGGATTAGACAGGACTACTGAGACTTGTTGTCTGCCAGAGCTGGAAACGTCGAGAATCTGATTATTAGAAAATTTACGCAGAAGAATTTTACCAATTTTAGTAGCGTTCATGCGAGGAGTCTTGGAATCAAAATTTGTAGGTTAAATGAGTACAATAAAAGGACCAGAAGATTTGTTGGTGTAGCGATTTTTTGAGAGTCGTTGAGGAGTGGTTTCCTGCGAGGAGGCCTCTTGCGAGTTCGAAGGGTTGATGGAGTGTTGAGGCGTTGCCGCAACCGCAGTTGTAGAGGTCGAAGTAATTCCTGAGAGTCCAAATGTCGGGGGTAGCCGCCTGGATTTGTTGTTATGGTTTTCTCCGTTGGTCTCGTCATTAGAACGTTTCCTACCTTCTCCTGGAAAAGATTCCTTTTTCAAATTTTCAATTTGAGAGGCTAGCAGCACTTGGTCATCATCCCCTAAGGTTGATGGAGGATAGTCAGGATCATCTTCTTCCATGTCGATATCTCGTGGAGACGGCATGTCTCCGCCCGAGGGGGAGACCGGCCGGTGATGAATTGAAGGAAGTGAGGTTATGATCGACAGACTATTTTAAACTATTAAAAAATTCAATTATTAAAGCAACTATTGAGTGGAAATATCTAATGACGGTTAAAAGCGGGTTAATGGTAAAAAGAAACAATAACAATTTGTGCGAAAAAGGCGTAAATATCAATTAGTTGAAATAAAAACTGCTGAGGTAGAACTCCGACGATACGCGCGCATACGGTTACCCTACGGCCATGTGAATTGGCGGATCGGTGGTGGCATTGAAAAATCTGAAACACAATGAAGACGGGCCCGCAAGCCCGTTGCGCGCGCCTCTCACAGCGTGTTGAGAAACCCACCGCGACAGGCGCGCCGTGTTAGTTATAAGTGGACGCTTGGCGCCAGAATTTGAAGTGATTAGAGTTCAGTGGAGGAGGTCAAAAGATGATGCTGTATAGATATTTTGGCAGAATTAATGAATTGCAAGACGGATTTAGTGATAGGCGAGCTGGGTGAAGCAATTAGGGATTCGATGTTGAAAGGAGGAAATATTTTGAGAGCTTTTAAGGATTCGATAAGTGCTAAGCGTTGGAGATGGTATTTTTCACATGCCCAGAGGACATGATTCAACTCCTGCGAGTTGAACCTGCACGAGCATGTCGGAGAAAGCGATAGGTATTTTCTGAAAAGGCTCCCTTGCAAGCTATGGTGGTTGGAGCGCATTCTGGTGACGGTAACAATGGATTGTCGGTCCAAACGTCTGAATTTCTGAAACCATAGTTTAGTAGAAATGGAGTAAAAGTTTTGAAAGATGGGGGTACCTTTGTGAGTGCTCTCAGAACGTAGAAAACGATCTGAGGAATCCAAACATTTTTCGCGGGCTAGTGAAAAGAAATCTGCGGGTGGAAAGGAGGTGGTGAATGTTTCTCCGTCAGAAATAGCTCTCTTAGCTAGGGAATCGGCAATTTCATTGCCCGAGATACCGTGGTGGCCTGGAATCCAGACTAGGTTGATATGTAGTGTGACGTGACATTTTCACCTTTGGCGAATATGCCGTCACCTTCGGCCAGCTTTCCCCAAAAACCCGATCTTTCCATTACGCCGTCGGCGGTGTTAGTGCCAGTGTTGGGCGCCAGTTGGCCTTATTACGCGATACCAACAAACGCGAGATTAATCCCAAGCTAAACTTAGAAACTAGACTCAGAAAAGAGAACGGAAACGGAACGTAACTTAAGCTAAGGTTGGCGTCTCACATGGAAAGAACTCGGTCTTTGAGGAAAAGGTTACGGAAAGCTCCGGGGTTGTTCAGTGTGTAGGTTATGTAGAGAGGGCGAGGTCTCGGGCTCGGATAGAAGAAGTTGGGTATAGCGTAAATAAATTACAAACGGCATAAATTATTTGGGTTTTCGTAACTTGGTTCACTATTGAAAATAAAGATCAGTACACGGGTAATTGTCAATATCGGTAATACAAAATAAAGTAGTTAAATATGGATCGATCCAGCAAAGCGATGACAGGTGATGTAATAGCAATTAATATGACCAAGTAGAACGACATTAAATGAAAGACATTTTCTTAAACCTTAATTGTTAATATTATTTTAAGATTAATTAATTCTAGAGTAGAGGCCCAGGAGATGAGGGAGAGGAACTAACTATCACGTGGATCGCGAGATTCGGGCATAATGGCACCGAGCGCGAGGATATTTCCTCGAGGAGAGCATCTTACTCACAACGATAGTGGAACCTTGAAAAGGTTCCTCTCATACGTGAGAGAGAACGAGACAGCCATTTTGGCGAGTGACAGCACGAGGCCGAGGAGGAGAAACTCATTTCTCCGCGTTACGCGTAATACAAATTTTATTATTAACTTCAGGATAAATAAATCCTGACTGGTTACACGATTATTAAATAATCGCGAGGGTCGCTTGACGCGACGTAACCTTATTATTAAATAGAAAATAATTTAAATCATGATAATCAATCATTTACACGATTATTAAATAATCGCGAGAGTTGTCTTACGCGTGGTGGGACTTATTATAAAATGAATAAATCTTATTCATTTTCACGATTATTAAATAATCGCGAGGGTCGCATTATGCGGTTGCTAAACTTATTATTAAATATAGGACAATTAAATCCCATCATTTACACGATTATCGAATAATCGCGAGAGTTATTGCGCGTCGGAGAGAGCGACGCGCAATCCCTTGTCCCAGTGATATGGCCCTACTTACGTATCCAGAGCGACGAGCGAACGCGATGTCTCTCCAGCAAGTCCTGGCAGCAACTGTTCAGTGGGCCGCTCTCGCGCCCACGTGCCGGCCGGCTCCGCCGGAACGTGGAGGGGGTAGAGACGGTGCGCGAGAGGCTCACCGCGAGGACGCCAAGTATCGCGAACAGCGAACTTGACTCGGCGCGAAGTTCAAACATGATGGAAAACTCAGAAACTGATTTTCCAAACTCTTAACCCGATAAAACGATATTTTCTAAAAGAAAATACGAGGGTTTACTGTACGGGCAGCCTCTCCGGGATGTTAGATTATCGGGACAAACGAAACTCAAAAACCAAAACGTAACCGGTAAAATTCAGCCACGGGTATCTGGGGGCAGTGATGGCTGCAATCCGACCCCGCAGTCTCGAAAATAAAAACGTAAACGGAACTCCCGTCTAATCTAACATCCTCTGAATGGAGCACTAGCATCTCAGCTAGATTTTTACTATTCCCGAACAGATAAACTCGGGAAGCATTGGAAATCGAAGGGTAACACGGTAATATTTCGGTTATATTCTCCTCTTCGTTTCAATGCCAACCGAACGCGACTCAAATAAAACCTAAAGATAAACGGAACCTGAATAACACCATATGGCGAGAGATTTAACTTCAAATCACAAACTCAAAAGAGTTCGAGAGGGTCGTTCGATAACCTAAACCGTATTAAATAGGAAATTAGGAAGGAATTTGTGGTTTTTCGGGCCTCTACTCACGCTTCTGCTGCATAGACGGGTTCGACGTGAAGATCCGCGTCACAGTATGTTTAGGTTGATAGATTTGATGACGGATTTAATAATGGCTATGATAAATGGGCAGCATGTACCTGATGTCAAAAAGGAGCGAAGAGATTGAAGGCAACTAAGGGCGTCTGTGAATATGAAGGCGTTGGGTATATTGTTAGCAATAATTAGATTAATAGAATGTAGGATAGCAAGGGCTTTGGCAGAAAAGATAGAAGCGAAGGATGGAATTCTATATTTAAGAGACAGGGGCAAAGAAGGGCAGTAGATGACTAGGCCAACGTAGGTTCCGGGGTCGGATTTAGATCCGTCGGTGAAGAAGTAAGGGATGTCGTTTTCGTTCGTAAACCTTGATAGAAATTCTGCTTGGGGGTCAACGGATGCTTGTAATAGGCCACCCGTTTTGATGTCAATTGTGAAGCAGGTGAAATTGGTAGGGGGCGCGATTTTAAGTAGAGGAACGGGGAAAAGTGAGTGCTGACTGTTGTTGGCTCTTATTGATAGAGAGAGAGAAGGTATGGAAGAGAGAAGCGGGTGATCTGATATTGAGAATGTTTTGAGGATGAATTTGTCGCATAGGAATTGAAGGCGAAAGAGAAGAGGAGGTTCGCATGCTTCCGCAAGGACGACGTTGTTGGGAGTTGAGTTACGAAGGCCGAGGGCGAGTCTCAAGGCTTTGCGTTGAATAATTTCTATTTTAGTAAGCAAAGGGTGAAGTTTGAGAGGAATAATCGTTAAATAAAATAAAGCCTTTAATATAAATTCAAATCAGGCTTGGCGCTATCATCATATCCTCATCTAGAGACGCGGCAGCCTCTTAACGCCAAGTATGAAAAAAAAGAGTGTAAACGAGCAAGGCAAGTCGCGCCGCGTATCTATACTCGAGATTCGGCCCTCTTACATTTCAACTCGATCCCATTTAAAAATGCGTGGACCTAGCGAAAATCTAACGCCACTTTAATTATAGAAATCGTACAATCCGATTCCAATAGTGTCATTATTTTTTTCCTACGACCTCTAGAAGTGGGTGAACTCGAAACGCGAGACGAAATATTACGATTTTCAGTATCGCAAAAATTCCACACTCATACATACATACACGTAGAGAGTAAGGCCTAGCGGCTCGCGCCAGGCACCTACCCCC